>JAJOOO010000082.1:0-26998 GCA_029582685.1 Solanum piurae | reverse complement strand
GCACCAAGTATTCCCTAAGGGTTGCTTGAGGAAAGGAGTTAAGATAAAGAGGGAGGTAATGTATTGTATGCATTGAATGTGCCTAAAATGTTATAAGTGGCTCTATGTGCTATTATGAATGGTTTCCATGTGTATGATGATGTATGTGGTTTATATTGTGCTTAATGTGTTAAAAGTTCATGAAGTTTCTCTCAAAGGCATGATGTATACGATCGTTTATATTTCTTTTCAAGAAGTATATTTGAACATTATCATGTTCTTTGGTTCTAAAGTGAATGAAGATCCACAACAGTTTATGGAAGAGATCTACAAGATAGTGGATGCTATGAGGGTGACTTCTATTGAGAAAGCCGAACTAGTCACTTATCAATTGAAGGATGTGGCCCAACTATGGTATACTCAATTGAAGGATAATAGGGCTATAAGAGCGGGTCTCATAAGTTGGGAAGTATTCAAGAAAGCATTCCTTGATAAATTATTTCCTCGGGAGAAGAGGGAAGCCAAAGTTGAGGAATTTATCAACCTTTGTCAAGGAGGTATGAGTGTCCAAGAATATTCTTTGAAATTCATTAAGTTGTCAAAGTATGCCCCATCTTTGGTGTCTAATCCAAGGGATAAGATGAGTCAATTTATGACGGGTATGTGTGACTCGATTGAAGAAGAGTGTCGTGTGGCAATGCTCCATGATAATATGGATATCTCACGTCTAATGGTGTATGTTCAACAAGTTGATGAGACAAGGCTAAGGAAGAAGAATAGAGAGGTAAAAAGGACAAGGACTGATGATAGGAATTCTTCTAAGGGCAAATTTGAGGTTCAAGGTAAACCAAGGTTTAAGAGAAGGTTATCCAACCAAGGCTATTCTAGTGCTCCAAGGGTCAAAAAAGATAGGGTATCAATCCCTAAGCCACGAGGAGGTAATTGTGGTAGCTCTTATGTTGATATGCCTAATTGTCAAAAGTGTGGTAAAAGACATGAAGGCAAGTGCCTAGTTGGCACGGATGGTTGCTTTAGTTGTGGGAAGAGTGGCCATATGAAGAGAGATTGTCCCATGCTAAGGGCTCAAGAAAGATAGGGCAAGCAAGTCCCTCCAAGTGGCTCAAATTCTGATGCTCCCAAGAAGAATCGCTTCTATGTTCTTCAATCCTGAGGTGACAAAGAGAGTTCCCCCGACATAGTAATGTGTATGTTGCAAGTCTTTTCCATTGATGTTTATGCATTATTAGACCCCGGTTCCACCTTGTCATTTTTTACACCTTTTGTGGCTATGAAATTTGAAATGCTCCCCGAAGAGTGACTAGAACCTTTTTCGGTGTCTACCCCGGTTGGTGACTCGGTAGTGGCAAAAAGGGTATATAGTTGTTGTCCTATTTCTTTGTCTCATAAAGTCACTTTGGTTGATTTGGTAGAATTAGACATGTTGGACTTTGATGGCATTTTAAGGATGGATTAGTTGCATGCATGTTTTGCGTCTATTGATTGTAGAACCCGGGTGGTTAAGTTTCAATTTCCAAATGAACCTACTTTAGAATGGAAGGGAGGAAATTCTATCCCTAGAGGTCATTTTGTATCATGTATAAAAGCTAGAAAAATGATCTCCAATGAGTGCATTTACCACATTGTTAGGGTTATGGACGTTGAGTCTGAGACTCCTTCTTTAGAGTCAGTCCCCGTGGTGAGTGAGTATCCAGAAGCCTTCCCCGATGAAATGGGAAATAGACTTCGAAATTGATCTTTTGTCGGATACACAACCCATATCCATTCCCCCTTATCAGATGGCTCCGGCCGAATTAAAAGAATTGAAGGAACAACTCAAAGACTTGTTAGACAAGGATTTTATTCAACCAAGCATCTCTCCATAGGGTGCTCCGGTATTATTCGTAAAGAAGAATGATGAGTCCCTTAGGATGTGTATTAATTACCGCCAATTGAACAAGGCCACTATAAAGAATAAGTATCCTCTCCCTAGAATTGACGATTTGTTTGATCAACTCCAAGGGGCTAACTATTTCTCCAAAATAGATCTTCGTTCGGGTTACCATCAACTAAGGGTAAGAGGGGTTGACATTCCTAAGACGGTATTTAGGACCCGGTACGGTCACTACGAATTTGTGGTTTTGTCTTTTGGGTTAACAAACTCCTTGGCGGCATTCATAGACCTAATGAATAGGGCGTTTACGTAATATCTTGATTCATTTGTGATCGTTTTTATTGACGATATTTTGATCTATTCAAGAAGTGAGGGTGATCATATGGATCATTTGAGGATTGTATTGCAAGTCCTTAAAGACCACCAATTGTATGCAAAGTTTAGCAAGTGTGAGTTTTGTCTAAGATCGGTTGCCTTCCTTGGTCATATTGTGTCGGGCATGGGTATTGAGGTAGATCCTAAGAATACGGTTGCGGTCAAGGGTTGGCCTAGACCTCTAACTCCTACCAATATTAGAAGCTTTTTGGGTTTGGCCGGTTATTATAGGAGGTTTGTTGAGGGTTTTTCCTCCATATCTTCTCCATTGATGGGTTTCACTCAAAAGAAAGTTAAGTTTGTGTGGTCGGAGGCTTGTGAGAAAAACTTCCAAGAATTGAAAGATAGACTTACTTCCGCTTCGGTGTTGACCCTACCGGAGGGTACCGACGGGTTTGTGGTATATTGTGACGCTTCTCGAGTAGGTTTGGGGTGTGTCCTTATGCAAAGGGGTAAAGTGATTGCCTATGCTTCGAGGAAACTCAAGGTACATGAAAATAATTATGCGACTCATGATCTCGAATTAGCGGTAGTGGTGTTTGCTTTGAAAATATGGAGGCACTACTTATATAGGGTCCATGTGGATATCTTCACCGATCACAAGAGTCTTAAATATGTGTTTACCCAAAAAGACTTGAATCTCCGACAAAGAAGGTGGTTTGTACTTTTGAAGGATTATGACATGAGTTTGCTTTACCACTCCGGCAAAACTAATGTAGTTGCGGATGCCCTTAGTAGATTGTCCATGGGTAGTGTGGCTTATGTAGAAGATGAGAAGAAGAAATTGGTTCGTGATGTGCATAGGTTGGCCCGGTTGGGTGTCCAACTAGTGGATTCCACCAAGGGTGGAGTTATGGTCCATCATAGTTCTGAATCATCCTCTGTGGTTGATGTGAAGTCTAAACAACACCTTGATCCCATATTAATGGAGTTGAAAGAATCGGTTCTCAACAAGTTCGTTGAGGCTTTCTCCCAAGGGGAGATGGGGTGCTTAGGTACCAAGGTAGATTGTGTGTTCCGGAAGTTGATGGCTTGAGAGAGAAAATTTTAGAAGAGGCTAATGGTTTGCGGTATTCTATTCATTTGGGAGCCACCAAGATGTACTTTGATCTACGGGAAGTCAATTGGTGGAATGGAATGAAGAAGGATATAGCGGGTTTTGTGGTCAAATGTCTGAATTGTCAACAAGTTAAGGCCGAACACCAAAAACCGGGAGGTTTGTCCCAATTTATAGATATTCCCACTTGGAAGTGGGAGGATGTGAATATGGACTTTGTTGTGGGTTTGCCTCGTACTCGAAGGCAACATGATTTGATTTGGGTCATTATTGATGGGATGACAAAATCAGCCCACTTTATTCCCATCAAGACTTTATTTTCAGCGGAAAACTATGCCAAGTTGTACATTAATGAGATAGTGAAGTTGCATGGGGTTTCTTTATCTATCATCTAGGATCGGGGTACTCAATTTACTTCACACTTTTGGAAGGCATTCCAAAAAGGGATTGGTACCAATGTTAAACTTAGTACCGCTATCCACCCTCAAATGGATGGTCAAGCGGAACGGACCATTCAAACCTTAGAGGACATGTTGAGGGCATGTGTGATAGATTTCAAGGGTAGTTGGGATGACCATCTCTCATTGATTGAGTTTGCCTACAACAATATTACCACTCAAGCATTGCCATGGCTCTGTTTGAAGCACTATATGGTAGGAGGGGTAGATCTCCGGTGGGTTGGTTTGAAGTAGGTGAATTTTCTCTAATTCGTCCCGAACTAGTTTATGAGGCCATTGAAAAAGTTTGACTTATTAGAGAGAGGTTGAAGACAGCCTATAGTCGGCAAAAGTCATATGCCGATGTTAGAAAGAGAGATCTAGAATTTCAGGTTGGTGATTGGGTCTACTTGAAAATATCACCTATAAAAGGTGTGATGAGGTTTGGTAAAAAGGGGAAGCTTAGTCCCCGATATGTTGGCCCATATCAAATCTTGAAACGTGTTGGGAAAGTTGCATATGAATTAGACTTACCAAACGAGTTGGCTTCGGTTCACCCGGTGTTTCATGTTTCCATGCTTAAGAAGTGCATTGGTGATCCGATATCCATCATTCCTTTAGAGGGTTTAGGAGTTGCTAAGAGTCTTTCCTATGAGGAAGTTTTGGTAGAGATTTTGGACCGGCAAGTGAAGAGGTTGAGAAATAAGGAAGTGGTCTCCATTAAGGTTTTATGGAGGAATCACTTAGTTGAGGGTGCTACATGGGAGGACGAGGCCGATATGAAGTCCCGTTATCCTCATCTTTTTCCTTCTACTCCTATTCAAGATTGAGGTAAGTAGTCTTCTTGAGTTTTTAATGTTTTGGGAGTCATGTGTATTGTATGAGTTTACCATGATTTCCTTATATTGTGCATGTTCTTGTGAGAATTCATGTTTAGCATAAATTGAGTTTTCATGATTTGTATGTTCATCATGTTGATTTGCATTTTAGTATGATGATTGCATATTTGACTTCATGAGGTGAATTGATGAACATGCTTAGTTATGTTTTGATGAAATGACATGTTGGCTCCATATTGTTGTGTTGAGCTTGCTTGAGTTGGAGAAGGTAGTTCCTCCCATGTCTATGTGAATTGATGAGTTTCATGAATATAGGATTGGTAGATGTAGTTCCTACTTTCTTGTATTGCATTGGCCATGTTGTGAAATGGAGTTGAAGTTTCCTCCTTTTGAAAAGTGCATAAAGTGAATAGTGCATTTGCAGGTTTTGCACATTTTGATGTTTCATGCATGGTGGGATGCTAGTCTAGAGTTTCTAACTTAGTTTGGTGTCTAGATCATCATTCGAGGACGAATGTCCCCAAGGGGGAGATAATGTAACACCACGGAAATCTAATGACCTAAGCTAGAGCCTAACACGTAAACTAGTAGCATAAATAGGATTAACATAGAGATTAGAGTCCTAAAATAACTTCCCTAACCTAGTACTAAGGTCCTAGTGCCTAAACGTCAAGGCATGGCCCCCCAAGGAACCCCTAAGGGTCCTTGAGGAGGACCAATGGACTGACCAAATGTTGTCAAAACAAGCATGGTCCACGAAAGGGGAACCCACGCCTCGTGGGTGGATTCACGCCCCGTAGGTGGGGGTCGTGAGTCAAGGCTTGGCCTTCCCCAAAAAGTCCATAGTTTCAGTCTCTTTCCACGCCCATGCAGTACGGTCCGTGGACCAACTCACGCCCCGTAGGTGGGGATCGTGAGTGAGGCATGCACCAAGGACAAAAATACCATCCCCAGACCCAACCCACGAGTGACCAGTACGGTCCATGGGTCCATCCACGCCCCGTGGATGGAGTCTGCTATGCTGTCCTAAATTTTGGCCAAGGGTCAAACATTTTAAGTAAATCCTAATTAATTAAGTAAGGGTGGGGACGGTTATTATTAGTTATTTTAGACCTATATAAATACTTCTAAGTCATTAAACTCCACTTAACACCTCATAACTCACAAGACTTAAATTAGAAACAAATTCTCCTTTCCAAAAATTCTCTCTCTAGGACTCCATTAAAGAGCAAGGTCAAGCTAGGGGTTCAAGAACCAGCCTTTCTTCTCCAATTTCTTGTGAAAATCAAGATAAGGTATGGATGCTTTTCATCCTTGGGTAGCTATCACCCAAGGAGCCCCTTCAAACTATGTTTTAAGACTTCCAAAAACCTAGGGTTTCAATCTAGTCATGGGTCTTCTTCCAAAATGATTTCAATTGTTTAATTATGGTTTATTATGATTAGTTATGATGATTTATGATTATATTAATGGATTATTGTTGGATTTTGATGAAAATCTCCCTTGGACCCATGATTTCCCCTTCTTCCTAAATTGTGAACTAAGGTGTGACTTGATTGATCATGGAAGCTTGATAATTGATTATGTTTACATTTATTAAGTCTTTAAATCATGAAATCCCACTATCTAATGTGATAATTGTAGAAGTTAGGGTTTATCTTGATTCCTAGCCTTGAAGGGTAATAACTAGGGTTTGTATATGTTGATGAATATTGTATATGAACTCATGATTCACTTAGATAGTGTTGATCCTATAACTATTGTGTAATTGTGGTATTGATGCAAGATCCTTCTTCCTAATACCCTTACACTTGATTATGCATGAAGTATGTATGTATGTTTATGATAAGCTTATTGTGTTGATTGAAAGGCCATTCTCATGAACATACTATGAATATGTTGTGAAAGGTTTACTCACATGTTGATGATTCTACGGTTGAAAGGATATTCTCACCTAATGAATCTATGAGCTATTATGATGTATGTTGGTGGGAGTGCCTAGTGCATTCTTTCATGAATATGAACTTAAGTAAAGACTTAATACGACTTTTAAAGGGAATTATGCTTAGCATCGAGTAGATATGAGTATGAGATGGGTTCCTTCATGCTAGTAGCTGGGTTCCCAATATGGTTATCTCATGAGATGGAAACCTCCACGTTAGTAGTTAGGGTTTCTAGAAGCAATCTATTTATCCCATAACTATGTGCCTACATAGGTCTTTAGATAATGGATCCACCTAAAAGCTATTATGTAAGTTCTACCTTAGGCAAGTAGGACACCTCTTTTCGGTGTGGGGGTAGAACACCGGATTCCATGTAGCTCATATGGTCTATGTCGGTTAATGGTATTTTCCCTATATGATACGAATATGAACTCTGATAAGAACATGGACTTTAATTATGACTTCTTAAGAGGTACTACTTAGTATGAGTGGGGGTATGGACTTCACATATGCATTGCACAAGTAGACTTTAAGAGGGGTTATGGTGAGGTTCTCTTATGTTATGAAGACTTATGGATTACGTATTTAAGATATGTATGAATGTTAAGGTTCACTTTACTTGTTACAAGTTATGAACATGAATGACTCCTTACTTATGTATGTTGGTTATGGATGAGGTAAAAGTAAGATATGTATGCTATTGATGGCCTAAATGTGATACTTGGCATTTGGTAGGGTTATGGGGTCTTACCTTTGCATTACACTAGTATGGCTTTGGGTTGCTTATATGTTGGTTTAACATATGTTTCTTCATAAATGTGCATTATGGCTTTTAAACTTGATAAAAGCATGATTTCAACTAAATGTCCCTTTTATGCATGTTTAATGATTTTTATGCATGGCTTCCATACTTAGTACATTTTTTGTGCTAACCAATATTTTCTACATTTACTATGAGTGTAGGTTTCGATCGTTGAGACATACTACTTCTCTCAAGTGAAGCTTGGGGTGACTATTCCCTAGGCTTGGTGAGTCCTCAAGTTCGAGGATAATATGTTATCATTTTCTAACTTATATTGTACATTTCTACTTTGAGACTTTATTGATGTAAAGGGCTTTGACCCTATTTGTACTCTCTATTGTACTAGATGGTGATTGAGACAAGTCTAGATTCTTATTTTCGTTTATGAAAAAGGAGTTGACTTCGATTGTAAAAGTTTTAAATTGTTCTGCATTATTCTATGTCCTATGTTATGATTATGCTAAGGGCTTGTTTGATAACCTTTCGGGGTAAAGTACGCCATGTTACGTCTAGGGGGTACCCCTGGGTCATGACAAGGAGACAAGGTGTTATCATTAGCTGTCGGTCTCAATTGCGCACGGACAACAGCCCACCAAACCTTGGCTTGATAAGACAGTGAAGCTTTTGTAATAAGTGTTGGCGTTGTTATGACCCAAACTGCATTCTCCCCATCTATGGCAATTTGCCTTGCAATGTAGTGCAAGACCCTGTCTCGCGAATTCCAAATTCCATAGTAGTATCACTGGTGACTTCATGATGTTTTCCCTCAAAAAGGTCAACTGAAGCTGGTGCAGTGTATTCCAGGCCATGCAACATCTTGTTAATAGTGGCCTCAGAGATATCTATCAATTTTCCCTAAACTATAATTGAGTTGAGTGGACCCAGGTAATGGCAATGTCTTTTTGGCCACATTTCGTTGTCTCTGTTTCCGCAACAAAGTTCATCAATGTAGCTGCATAAGATGAATAAAACTCTCTGGCCAGGTGGCTAGAGTATTCTCCAGGTGCATTGTTCATCCAGTCGAACTGATGAAACTGAAATGTCCGATAAATGTCGGGGAATGCTTTGATATCAGCTACTACCACCCTAGTCTCAGGCATGATTGCTCAATTCTTAAAGATGCCATTCTTGGTCACAATACCATTGTTGAAGAATTCTTCGGACCGGTTCACAGTCCACATGGAATGGAAACAGTCAATTAGTTGTGGTCTTGCTGCAGGATCAGGTTCATAGATGTTCACATACATCACCATGGTATCATTAGTGGTGATGTCTATATCCGCATCTGTAGCATCAGCCTCCTCTCGTACACCAGTTTCAACTTATGTATTTACCGCAGGTGGAGAGGTGTTTTCATCTTCCCGAGATCCGATTTCAGACTCTGGACTCCCCCCCCATATTATCAGTAGACTGGCTACCTGAACTAGCATTAGATTCACTATTTGATTCTTCACTGCTACCAGAACAACTACCTCCCTCTTCAGATTGGGGAGGAGTGTCCTGAAGAATGATCCTCGATGTTCTGGATCTAGTAGCTCGAGGTGGGTGATCTTTAGGTATGACATTTATTTGTACCTCAGAACTACTGGAATCGGAATAATTATGACCTTCTGATTGAGAAGCAGTAGGGGGCAGGTTTTGTTGCGTTCTTTTTTCGGGGATCCGTAGTACCTGAAAATTAAAAAAACTCATTAGTTACGCAAATCAATAAAATGACACACTATCGGGTATTCAGACTTCGACTGTGTAATTACATCATGACGCCTTGCCTTAAGAATGTCGTCACCCAATCTACCATTGGGAAGGGCCACAGAATCAAAAGATGAACATAAATAAAAGTACAAAAAAAAAAAAAATTACAAAATAATTAAACTCTACGGGAGCTCTCATGGGCTGTGGTAGGTACCACGGTCCCTAAAATCTCTCATGGATTTATTACAGAATCAGTGTGCAACAGGGGTTGACCAAGTAATGTTCACAGACGGTTACACGGCTCGTGGAGTGAACCACAGTCCGTGATACTGGTCGTGAACCTATCTGATGGGTGGAAGGAATTTAAGTGTGGTCCATGATTGGTTTCACGGCTCGTGGTAGCTTCTTCACTCATCGTCTTCCCCACATTCATTATAGGACATATTTACAACACCAAACCCCTATTTTTACACAGGATCACAACCAACACATATCCACCCCTTAACACTTTTCTTAAAAAATTCAACTAAATAACATAAGATCACAACCAGCTTAGACAACCACAACTTCAACCCACTGTTATCATACCCACATACAAGAACAATTAAAAACACCCAATTCAACTTAACCCACAACAAATCAATACCAATCAAAGTAGCTCATCACATTATCATGCTAAACTTGACTAAATATAAGCAATTTTAACTTGTTTATAGATAAAATTAAGCATATAACAAGTGAATTAGGAGACCTACTTCGAATGAGAGCACAATTTTTGTTCGACTACACAGAGAAATTATGACCCACACTCTGATGCTTTGACACTAGAACTAGGGTTTCAATTTTTCTAAGAATTTGGTACTTATGGATGATGGAAACCTAGTTATGATTGTGATAACCGTTATGGCAGAGATAATAGGAAGAAAAAAATGACCATTCGCGCTTTAGGAACTTAATATACGTTTTGATTTCAATTATTCCTTTCGCGCGGGTTTGGGTCGATTTACTAGACATACTGGATTGTGAACGACGGACCGTGAAAATGCCCGTGAAGGTCACCATGGTACATCCAGTGGTCCGTAGAACTGACTTGGGACAAAATACTTACATGTGGTTCACGAGAGGCTAGACGGTTAGTACAAATCATGATGGACCGTGAACCCTTTCGTGAACCTTTTTTTTGCAAATTACAGTAGCTCCTTTAGGTTGGTGCTAAGATTGACGGACCGTGAACGTGCCCGTGAAGGGCATCAGGGTCCGTGAGGCTGCCCGTGAAGAGCAGTCTGCACCCAGTTCCTACAATTTTTAACACAGTCTCTCCTGCACACATCAACACACAGTGATTCTATAAAAACAAAGAAAAATAAAGAAAAAGGAAACTACCTACTACAATTACATCTTGGGTTGCCTCCCAAGCAGCGCACAATTTAACGTCGCGGCGCAACGCAGGTTACTTGATTACTCAGACTTCATCAAGTTTACATTCCTCCATGATCTTCACATCTTCTGGAACACCCAAGTATGCCTTGACTCTCTGGCCATTGGCTTTGAACCTCTCTCCCTTGTCATTTTCAAGCTCAATGGCACCCGACTGGATCACCTGAGTAACCTTAAAAGGTCCAGACCATTTGGATCTTAATTTTCCCAGAAACAGATGAAGTCTGGAGTTGAAAAGTAACACCAAGTCACCACGAGTAAAGGTTCTCTTCTCAATATGCTTATCATGATATAGCTTCATCCTCTCCTTGTACAGTGTTGACCTCTCATATGCTCTCAACCGAAACTCATCCATCTCATTGATCTGGTCCAGTCTCAGGTTTGCAGTTTCACTCCAACTAAGGTTCAGTTTCTTTAAAGCCCAGAGTGCTTTATGCTCAAGCTCAACCGGAAAATGACATGCCTTTCCAAACACCAACTGATATGGAGACATACCAATAGGTATCTTGAAAGCTGTCTGATATGCCCATAGAGCATCATCTAACTTTCGTGCCCAATATGTCCTATTGACATTTACTGTTTCTGCCAAGATCACCTTTATTTCCCTATTGGACACCTCTACTTGGCCACTAGTCTGCGGGTGATAAGGTGTTGCACCCTTATACTGTTTAACCCCATATTTGGTCAGAAGCGCACTCGCTGATGATAGCTCTAGGTGTGCCGAACCTTGAGAAGATATTTTTCTTCAGAAAACCAGCTACATTCTTGCCATCATTCTCAGGAAAAGCAACTGCTTCAACCCATTTTGACACATAGTCCACTGAAACCAATATGTACTTCTGTCCATAGGAGATCACAAATGGGCCCATGAAATGGACTCCCCACACATCAAACAGCTCTACCTCCAGAATAGGTGTCATGGGTAACTCATGGCGCCGAGAGATGGATCCTTGTCGCTGGCACACATCACAACTCGTTACTATGTCCATCACATCCTGATGAATTTTGGGCCAGTAGTACCCCCACTGAAGTATCTTGTGGGCTGTCTGAGCACCTCCATGATGACCACTTACTAGAGAGGACTGACAGGCTTCTAGAATATGCAACATCTCAGCTTCAGGAATACATCGCCTGATGATGTTGTCAGCACACACCCTGTAAAGATACGGTTGATTTGACGTATACGGGCGCTTCATCCAATACTAAGCGTCCACGGTCGTTCAATAGTAATATAACCCAATTAGTAAGTTGGGGTCGAGTCCCAAGGGAGTGGTTTGTAATTGAGAATCATAGTTATAGATATTTACGAAGAAAAACATGATAAATTAAAGGGTGACACAAGTGTCAATTATCAAAGGGGGTTTTGTAAGCAATTATCAACTAAAATGACAACTAAAATGAAAATGGAAATATGGAGACGGGATTCTTGGGATGTGATAGGAATATGGGCTAAAATACACAACCGGGTAAATGCTATTGATAGTAACTCGCTGCAAATTGGTAACTAGGCTAGACTTTAGTGGGGGTAAATTTTCTCTCAAATAATTTACCCCGAATCAAATCGGTTTCACTCGAACACCGATAAGAGGCAATGAAGCACAACCTTCGCCTTAGTCCATTCACACTCTCGAGTTGAATGTGTGGGAGAGGTTTTAGGATTCACTCTCTGGAGTTGAACCCACGACAACCAATAACCACAGACTATCGATTCAGTAGTTTTGGTTTTAAAACTTCTCTCTCGAAGTCAAAATCACAAAGATAAAATTGAATTTGCAACTACAACCCTATTAAATTAAAAAGCAACTACTGAATGAAATCACCTCTAAACAGCGAATAAACAATCAATTAACACTACCCAACAACAAATTCAACCCATATTCACAAAATCACACCCCAATAATTGGGGTTTTAGCTAGACATAGTAAAGAGATAGAAATCGATACCGAAAAGTGTTTCCATCAAATGGGTACGATAAATATTATCTTTACACACGTCAAGGATGATGAATCTTCAATACCCACTTCCAATCGCTTAGAAAATGGAAATCTTCAACTCTTCAAAGCTAAGGAAATTTGTCTCCAAAAACTAAGTTCTAAAACTGAGTAATTCTAAAAACTGGTTTCTGAAATGTAAAACTTGATACTAAACTAAAAATTCAAACATGTATTTATAGTTGTCAAAAAGTGTGTTGTGAAGGATCACTCGGCACAGTTATTCGGGATCGCTGATCCACTCGACGATCCGCCCTTTGGTCTGGTTCATCGCCTTTCTGCATTGTCCTTCAGTAACTTCAAGTTCTATAACATTGGGTGATGGAGTACTGCATCGCGGAATCGTTCGACGATTTGCCGACTGCTCCTTTATCTCGCCGACTCGATTTTCTCCTTCAGAGCTTGGCACACTGGAACATTAGGCGAGACCATAGCCATTCGGCGACTCGCCTAATGGCTTAGGTGATCCTTAGGCTGTCTATTCTTCGTTCTTTTCAGCTGTTTGTTTATTTTTCCCTAATAGTGTCCATGCTTAGTCTCTAACTCCAAATACCTGAAACTCAAGGATTTTCATCAGTTATTGAGACAAAATATGCATTTGAGGACACTAAATCTATTAAAATAAATCCCTAAAAGAGTCCAAATCGTGGACTCATCAACACCCCCAACTTAAACTTTTGCTTTTCCTCAAGTAAAACTCAAGTTCAGCAGTTCAAAAAGGAAGTCTCAAACAGTGCTACACAAGACTCAATCGTGAATGCACACAAAAAGTCTCAAGTTACTCATGCAAGGATCAATTGCGCACTCAAAGTTTCAAGTTGTGACTCACCATTATCAAAGAATATCAAGCTCACTATACTTGCTTCAAATGCAAGTTCAAGCTCAACAAAGGTATTCAAATGTCCTCACAAAACGAATGATTCCATATTCACTCAATGGTTCAAACAATTAAAGTTCTAGAATCAAGATCAGCACTCACACTCACAAAGATAAACACAATGCATAATTTCACTCATAGGTTTGCCCTTATTTTCCAATCGACTTTTGCTTCAGCTCATTCAAGATCAAAAAGATCTTTTCAAGGCTTGTAATGGGGATGAGTGTAATGGTATGATCATTTAGGCTTATAGGCTGAAAATCCTCATGAAATATGATGTGAACAAGACCTTATTTCCTTCTATTTATCATTTTCATTCATGCTCAAAAGTCACCTCTTATTCATCTTTCATGAGTCATTGGGAACCTCATTTTCTTTGTTTTTTCACAACTTTTTCTTTCTTTTCCTTTTTCAATCTTTTCTTCTTTTTCTCTTTTTTTTTTATATGGAGTTTCTCAAAACATGGGCACAAGGGACTTCTTTGCATTTACTTGATTTGCCTTCTCTTTTCACCACACCCACAACTTAGGCTTTTGGCGTAAGTTGGCTATTCAAACAAACCACATATCATGAGGATTATGGGTAATGGGTCAATAAAAGGTAGCAAAGTTATCAAGTTTCTTCCAAGAAAAGGTTTAGGCTCAAATGGTGCTAAAAAGAGGTTCACACACTCATAAGGTAAGCCAAAAAAGAGGTATAATTTCAAATTGGTTCACACTCTTTAAATTTTCCTAAGATCATCTCAAAAAATTGCATCACTTAGTCAACCGGACCAACAGGGCAAATTCTAGGTGTCATCACACATGGTTTACGGTAAGCTCATCACACAAGGCATTGTCACCAAAGTCAAACAAGACTCCACACTTTTGCTAGTGTGCAATGATCATCACAAGAGACTCAATTCGATACTTGGCTAGTCACAACGAGATGCAAGGAGTTCACATATTATATATGCAACTTCAATTGGCCTCGTTATAGCCGCGCATTCGTTTTTGTTCGATTATGAGCACTATTCAAGTCATCGGTATTGATCTAAACCGATACTCAAATTTGCAAGAGAACAGCCACATCCAACACATATAAGAGGTGGCAAAACTTTTTTGAAAGGGTCAAAAATCATTTACAATTAAAAACAAGGAGCCACAAGCTCAAACCTTCCATAAAAAGTAGTGTATAACACGAATTTAGCTCAAAGCCCAAATATATAAAAAAAACAAGAATATTCACAAAAAGAGTCACACAAAAGGTAGGACTCACCCAACCACAAATAAAAGCAGTTGTCCTCAAATGCAAATAAAACTATGCACAAGTCGAAATAAAGTAAGGCAGAGATAGAGGTAAAGAGAGGGTCCTGTCTACACAGTCTCTCCATCTGTTTGAGCATCAGTGCCCGATGCATCACTATGATTCTGAGCATCAGTGCTCGGGATCACCTCAAGAGGAATGGCAGTGCCAGATCCACTAGGGGTTGTCACGTGTAAGTCCTCCAGAAAGACATGCACAGCTGCACAGAATCCCTGGGCCCATGAAAGAACATTAAGGTCTCTGATAGTGGTCTTCCTGTTATAAATGGACCTCTTTCCTTTGCCTTTCCCACCTGCTGTGGGAGTTTCGTAGCTTTGCCTCTGGATATAGATGCATCCTCATTTATCATAATCCCCTTAGCCTTCTCTTGGACTGGTATTATTCTTTCAGCTGCTTTTGATCTAGTCATGTCTGCAAAACCTCGAGGAGAAGTTAGGAAATATCCAAACAAACGCACATAGAATTAGGCACAGACAGACTCACTGAAATAGTTGGCAGGTCGCCGAATTCCTTCGGCGAACTGGGTAAGCCCGTCAAAAATTACAGTGTAAGAAGGGTTCAGGGGTGCAGACAAAGGGCGATCTAGAAGACTTTTGGTGAGTCGCCGAGTTCCTTCGGCAACCTCAGGATTCTCGCCAAAAGTTAGACTCCAACAACACATTTAGAATGAAATTAAAGGCAAGATAGGGACACTAGGCGAACCGCCAAGTGGTTCCGCGATCTCGACCCAGCTCGCCTAACGACCCAACGTGCCTATTTTCAACCCAACTTCTCAAATTCTACCCCGCAACCCCCGAAAACAAAATCAACGGATGCTCTAGTGAAATTAAAGTATGCCCCATGACACCCAAGCATAACCCCATGAAATTTACTTCATTTTAAGCACAAAACTATGGGATTTCGACAATCAAAACATTACGGGCAAGATTATCAACTTAAATCAGATATTCAAACATACTAATTCTATCAGAGAGGCCCAGCACATGACAATATGATAAGATCATTGCAAATGTGTACAATTTTGATAAAATAAACTCGGGTTCAAAAAACCAACCTCTGATGCCGATTAAATTGATATTGAAATAATAGGCGGCAATGTAATCCAACTCCGAGCATAAATCAATCAACTAAAATATATATAGAGTGCAGAAATATTGAAAATATTAAATAGGTGCGAGTTTGGGAAGTTGAAAAATGAGGAAAAATGAAACAATTCGAAATTTAAACCTTTGGCACTTGAATAAACCGTACAGATTTCATCCATTCGGCGACATTAGTCGTGATCATCAACCTCATGGTTGTGGGTTTTGGAATATCTAACCCTAGTTGCTTGTAGATGGCCAGCGGAATCAAGTTTATACTGGCCCCTAGATCACACAAGGCCTTTGCAAATTTGATTGATACGATAGTGCATGGTATGGTGAATGCACCTGGATCCTCCTCCTTCTTCACTAGAGACTTGGTAGAAATAGCACTGCAGTGATGAACATGGTTAGTCAAATCAATACTCACCACTCTTTTCTTAGTAACCAAGGCTTTCGTGAACTTGGAATATCCTGGCATCTGCTCAAGGGCTTTCACCAATGGTATGTTTACGGACAGCTGTCTCAGCATGGTGATGAATTTAGCAAATTTCCCATCCTTGAATTTCTTTTTAAGCTTTTGAGGGAAAGGAGGTGGTGGTCTTGTGATTTTTTGTAACAGCAAGGTTCCCTCAACCTCTTTTTCTTTCTCTCCTGCTGGTTTAGCTATTGGTTGAGCATCATCCAAGTCATCTACTTGCTCAGCTTCATCCTCCTCTTTTCTAGCTTGCTCCAACACATACTATTGTTTAGTGCCTGCAGAAATTGGTTCAGTAAGAATCTTACCACTCCTAGTGGCCATAGCCATGCAGTGCCCGTCCTTCTTCGGATTTTGGATCATATCACTAGGTAGTGGCCCATTATTCCTCTGATTTAATGAGGCTGAAAGTTGCCCCAATTTTCTTAATGGATGTGGTGTGAGAGTCCACCAGTTGACTCATACTGGAGAATTCATCTTTCATCTCCTTCACCCCTGCATCCGTTGATTCAACTTTCTGGAGCACCTTGGCTAATATGTCCTCCAGCTTAGACCCGCTGGAACTGCCACTTTCCCGATTATAACCTGGGGGCACATACACACCACTGCGATCATTCTTGTACCCATCTCTGTTCTGCCAGTTTCGTGCTCTCTATTTGCTGGCCTATCATATTGTCCTTCCCTTGAGTAGTTATGGTCTGTATTTCCAGAATTGTAACCCTGGTTGCCCGAGTAATAATTCTGAAAACCTTCTTGGTTGCCCAGATAATTAGCTTCCTCATCTAGATCGATGTCCTAATTTTCATACTTGTTTGGCTGTCCCACGGCATTTACCTTTTTAGGCTTGGAGATAATATGTTTCATGAGTAGATCTATTTGGGTCCTCATTGTGCCATGTCCTGATCCCTTTCTTCCTCTCTCTTCCTTTGTTCAGCTGGAAGTTCAAAGGTATACCCAAGATCTCCTACTTCTGCATCCCTGGTGTACCATGCCCTGTTATTCTTTGACACTTCGTCCATCAGTTGCATGCTCTCTGAGAACGGCTTCCTCATAAAAGATCTTCCACACACTGCATCAGCAACAGGTTTAGTAACATAATTTAAAGATCTGTAAAATGCATGTTTTAGATGTCTCTCAGTAAGACCATGGTTTGGACACTTCTTTAGCTTTTGGCTGAATCTCTACCAGGTGTCATGCATTGTTTCTCCTAGTAGCTGCTTATAGGCACTTATCTCATCTTTCATTTCTAGCTCTTTTGATTCTGGAAAGAATCATTCCAAGAAAGCTTCCTTCAGTTCATTCCAAGTCATGATTGAGTCATCAGGCATCTCATTCAGCCAATTTGTTGCCTCTCCAGTAAGAGACAATGGAAACAGCCTCAATCTCATTGTTATATGGCGAACCCCAGGGATTTCTTCTGATTTGTAGATCGCCACAAAGTTCATCAAATGCTGGTTTGCATCATCACCAGTTGCACCCCTGAACATACCTTTTAGATTCAGCAATTGAATCATAGTGCTCATGATTGTCAATTTCATACCTGGAGGTAGTGCAGGTAACATTATCGCTCTTGTAGCTCCAGCTCCATCCAAGTGTGCATCATCTTCATCATACATCATGTGAGTTGGTGGTTGTGGTCTACCCCTTGGAGCTATTAGTTGGTGGTGAGGAGGAATAATTCCACCCACTGCTACGTTTTCGTTCACTGCTCTAGGTTGGTTGTTCACAACATTCGGCTGAACACTTCTTGCTACGGTTTCAGCTTTCAATCCAAATCTCTATCTCTGCGCCTCAAGTTCTTGTGCGTTCACCATTTTTTGGATTATTTTTTGAAGTTCTGGATCGTATGGGACTAGTGGGGCTCCCTTACTTCTGGTATTTGGCATACACAGTCAAACTCACCTAAAAGAGACATAGACAACGAACAAGACGTAAAATTAGGAAATCTAACTACACTTAGAATAAAAGCTAGTAAAACACTTTTGAATTGAAATTCCCTGGCAGCAGCGCCAAAATTTGATCCGTCTAAACTTACACCTCAATTAAGAGATATAAACTGTTGAAGTCAATTTATAGAACTCAACGTGAGTTGAGGTCGATCCCATAGAGAATTTCTTTACAGAAATGATTTCACTGTCGTGTTTTACTCTAATGTCATTATTATTTCCTAAATAAACAATTACAAAAAGTAAAATTTGGGTTTAGCATTAACGCTTTGGTAACCAAAGTTGCAAACGAAAGTCTAATTCAACAATTAACAAAATATCAGTTTAGAAGTTGTTTCAATAATTAACTGAAACTAGGATTGTGTTCCCCATAACGTTGTGTCTAATGTTCTTCCGTAGTTGAGCTTCAGGCAATTTACCTCTACAAAATACATGCGAGTTAGCTATATTTGACACTTCACAATCTACTCAGATAATCTTCACTCAAGTCCTTTCGGTCCTAGAGTGTTACATGATTTACCCTTGCCTAAAATGGTGTTAAGGTTCTTTTCTCTCGAACTTAAACCTTCACTCCATTTCGTAAGTTTAATTTAACTTTTTCCTAACTATCATTTTTCTCTCGAATAAATGACAGATACAGGCTCACTCTAATGCGTGCACTCATCAGATACATGAATAACGAAAGTTAATTTACAATTTGTGAACAAAAATTGCCTTTCACTAATTTTATGAAATTACGATTACAATTACATCATGGATTCCACAACCCTAGTTGTGGTATTTAGCCACTCATAATTTCACGTAAACATTCAAAAATATCAAATGAAAATATGTTTAGAAAGTACTTACGAGAATAAGCAAATCAACAAGCCACTTCGATAATTCAAGAACTGGAAATCCAAACTCTGAACATAATTCAATATTCAAAATCAAAAATCACAAACTGAGAATAATGGAACCTTGTTCGTCGTTCAAGGTAAGATAAGATATAAACTAAAAAATGACCTAATTAATTCAAATAAATGTTTTAAAAAAAAGAGTCCAACTCGAAGTAGGACTGGACTGTTGGTGTAAAACCCCATATTTTACGTGTACAAGTTCTACACATATGGAACTTGATTTAGCTTGGTGGTATAAGTAATGAACTTGATTTCCTAGATGAATGGTGACAATAAAGAAGCTATAAGGGTAACTCACGTACATTGCAATATTGCACGATCGAGTGAACGTTAAATTTTAGAAGTATTTAAATTCTGGATCAAAGGGATATATGTAAGTCTAAAAGTTAAGATGATCAAGTGTATATAAGTTTTGAGTTACACTAAGGAGATTACGCTCGGAAAATGAATAAAAGAATTGAGGTGCTTGTTGGACTTTATAAAGCTAGCAGGTGTCACCTACTTACTTAGCTCAAATGGGCTAGGTAGAAGGGGAAGATTAGTTCATGCAAAAGTGGGCTCAGTTGAGGCCCAAATTAAATAAAAAATAAAAGGGAATGGAGATGAGGCCTCACATCAATCTGTCCAAGGACAACTACTTGAGCCAAATAAAGATTAAGGGGCAAATTAAGGGTATAATTCTGGCCCATGTCTTAATATTAGAAAGGGAAAAGATTGCAGCCCAAGATGAGTACATGAAGTGCCCATTTTGTGTATATATAATTCCAAGAATATGAATCACCTACTTGGACCACTTTGACAAATTACTGGCTGACATTAAAACTTAAGAGGTGGGCAAAAATAAGACCTTTATAATCCCCAAGTTGCTGGCCATTTCCTCACTTTTAAGAATAGATAAAAAAATAAGATTTCTCTCTAAGCTTCTTCTCTCTCTTTCAAAGCATAGCAGCAGCCACAAGTTTCCTAGGGTTCTTGGATAAACCCAAGCCCTTGCAAGGGAATCTCAAGTTATTGAAGAGTTAAAGTTAAAAGAAAACGAGTTATAAAAATTAAGGTAAAGTGACTGCCCTATCTTTGCCTTCCATAAACACGAGTCTAAGTATGATATTTTAAGTATACTGTTGATAAGAACTCGTGGGATGATGATGGGAAACTATGGTTTCACGTCCTCTATTGTATGTTGGATTGTTAGGACTGTTTTGGGACAGGTTGAAGTGTAAACATATTGGGGACATCTTGATTGGACTGCCTAAGCATGTTTATTAACTACTAATACTAGTTTATCACCTACTCTATTGTAGATACGTATTTGAAAATAAAGAAGGTACTTCAAGGTAACTACAAGGTGGTACAGCAAGGTATGTAAGGCTTTTCGATTTCCTACTAATTGACATGAAATCTAGACTCGTCCTCGACACATAGTGGCAGCCTACCAGCTCCAACACGACTTATGACCTTGTTCTCACTCTTTAACATGTCTGCACGTTCCAATACCTATTAATTGTCAAATCTGTACATATACATTGAATACCCTGCAGGAGTTCTCCTTTTAACTAAATAAGGTGCATATATTATTTCAACTCCTATGCATTTCATTAATTGTGTAACTACTCTCTACGTTGTTGTTCTTGCATTATATGATTATTACACGTCACTTGTTGACTACATAGTCCCACAACTCAAAATGTTATGACCACCAAAAAAATCATCTCAAATGTTAATGAAAAGATATTAAATGAATCTTCTTATTGATGGGTGGTATCCCAGGGGTGGAAGAATCACCTAGCATGGGTCGATCCCAAAATTACGGGTGGTATCCCAGGGGTTAAAGGAAAGCCTAGCATTGGTCGATCTCGATTTATATGTCTACCACTGATCAGCTGGTCATTTGTATTATATAATGTGCACAGAGTGTAAAGTAAAGAATGATAAAGTAAAGAAAATAATATAAAGTACTTGATTCCATATTATGAGAAAAGGTGGTCTTGTATCCTTACATTGGTATATGATTTCATTTGAGTTCTTATTTCACATAGAGTACTTTATGCCTTACATACTCAGTACATTCTCCCGTACTGACGTCTCTCTCGGGGGACTTGCAATTCAGGATGCAGGTATAGGAGCTAGTAGCTCTCCCCAGTAGGAGAACAGGACATCCAGCGGCTATTGGTGAGCTTCAGGTTGTTTCGGGGCTTTCCGAGTCTATAGCATGTATTTTGGTATTGTATAGTAGCTAAGTGTAAGGCGGGGTCTGTCCCGACCTTAACCCCATAATGTTTTATCATTTAGAGGCTTTGTAGACTGTGTATAGTGAAGTGTGGTTGTGCCTCGTGTCTTAGACATCATGGTCCCAACGGCCAAGTCATGTGCACTTTCTTTTGGCTTGTTAATATTGTCTAAATTCATGAAAACATGTTATCCACTATAGAAGTACCTTTAAATGTTCATAGATAGAGCATGATTACAGGTTGGTCCTCCCGAGCCTTCTCGGCAACGGGTGCCGGTTCGCCTTAATGGGATTTTGGGCGTGACAAAAGTGGTATCAGAGCAGGTCATCCTAGGGAGTCTACAAAGTCGTGTCTGTGTAGAGTCTTGCTTATGGATGTGTTGTGCACCATATTTATAAACAGGAAGCTATGAGACATGTAGGAATTGTTTCTTTTCTTTCAATTTTTAGATCGTGCGATAGAACCAATGTTGTAGGAGAATCGTATCTAACTTTTGAATTGCTTTATTATAGTAAAGATGTCGGTTACGAGGAGTAAAAGTACAGGTAAGTGAGTAGATGTGGCTACCCAAGAAGGGACCAGCCAACCACCACCTAATCAAGTTGTTCAAAGTGAGGCTCAAGACGAGTCTCTATTACAGACTTCCCCGACCCCTCCATCTCCAGAAGATCTAAGGAGGGAAGATGCACCTCAAGAACCCACTATTAATGCTACCAAGCAAAATTTGAGGAATGCGGTTCAATTATTGACTCGTATAGTTGCTAGCCAAGGTCAAAGGCAAGAAGGTCCAATTGCGGGTATTGGTGGTGCAGATAGGGCAGCTAGCACGCGGATACGTGATTTCCTTCATTTGGACCCTCCATCATTCACCGGGTCAGATCCTAATGAAGATCTGCAAGACTTTATTGATCAAATCCAACGAACTTTGGATGTTATGCACGTGAGTGGTAAAGAAGATATTGAGCTAGCAACATATAGAGTAAAGGGTGTGGCCATATTATGGTATGAAACTTGGAAGCAATCTAAGAGTACAGATGCACCTCCAACAACTTGGAAAGAATTTAAAAAGGCGTTTCTTGATCATTATTTGCCTTTGGAGATATGAGAGGCCCTCACAGATCAGTTCTTAATTCTTCAACATTGGGGTATGAACGTGAGAGAGTACAGTCTCCAATTTAATTCCTTGTTCAGTTATGCTCCCAATGTAGTTGCTACTACGGAGGATAGAGTTCATCGATATGTGGATAGATTGGATTCATATCTAGTTAGAGATTGTTTTATTGTTTCTTTAAATAAAGATATGGATATAGCAAGAATGCAAGCTTTTGCACAGAAATTGAAGGATCAAAAGCAAAGAAGAAGGGCACAAGAAACAGAAAGGGGTCACTCCAAGAGGGCTAGGTCTACCGGGCAGTTTACACCACCCCAAGGTGAGTTTAAGCCTCGACTTTCTAATAAACCATCTAGGCCATCATTTCCCTACTCTACAGCTAGCGCTCCACCCCAATTTCAATGGCCGAGAGGCAATCAGTTTAGGCAAAAGAGTGAGAGCCAAGGTTCACGGACATCGGGATATCCAGAGCAGGGAAGTACAAGCCAATCAATGCCTCCTAGACAGCCTTGTAAACAATGTGGGAGGAGTCATTTAGGTATATGTCGTATTGGAACAGATGCATGTTATTGGTGTGGTATGCCAAGGCACCTGATGAGAGATTGCCCTAAATGGCGCATGGGTGATATAGCACAACCTACTGGATCAGCTGTTGCATCGTCATCATCGATGCGTCCCTTAGGCAGAGGTCAACAGGTTCCTACAGGTCGTGGTAGAGGTGTTAGAGGAGCAGCTAGTTCTAGCGGAGTCCAAAATCGCACATATGCTCTAGGGAGTCGACAGAACTTGGAGGATTTACCTGATGTAGTAACAGGTACATTGTTCATCTTTTCACATAATGTAGATGCGTTAATTGATCATGGTTCCTCACTATCGTATATCACTCCACTAGTTGTTGGGAAGTTTAAAATAACACCAAAATTATTGAATAAACCATTTAAAGTGTCTACACCAACCGGTGAGTCTATTATAGCAAGAAGGGTCTATCGTAACTGCATAGTAACGGTTTGTGATCGTGATATATTAGCTGATCTAATTGAACTAGAAATGGTTGAATTTGATGTTATAATGGGTATGGATTGGTTGGCTTCTTGTTATGCCACGGTGGATTGCCGAATTAAGAGAGTGCACTTTCACTTTCCAAACGAGGCAGTCCTTGAATGGGAAGGCAATGTTGCAGCGCCAAGGGGTAAGCTTATTTCTTATTTGAAGGCGAGGAAGATGATGTCAAAAGGGTATATATGTCATCTAGTTAGAGTGAGAGATGTGGAGGTAGAACCACCGACTCTTTAATCTGTTCCGATAGTAAATGAATTTATTGATGTGTTTCCTGAAGAGATTCCAGGTTTACCCCCAGAACGAGAAGTAGAATCTGGTATCGATTTAATTCCATACACTTAACCTATCTCTACTCCTCCGTATAGAATGGCCCCAGCAGAATTACGTGAATTAAAGGAACGATTAAAGGACTTGGTAGAAAAGGGGTTTATAAGGCCTAGTGTGTCCCCATGGGGTGCACCAATGTTATTTGTACGTAAGAAGGATGGCACGTTGAGAATGTGTATCGACTACCGACAATTGAATAGAGTGACAATTAAGAATAAATACCCCCTCCCCAAAATTGATGATTTGTTTGACTAGTTAAAAGGTGCCAAGTGCTTTTCAAAAATTGACTTGAGAATAGGTTATCACCAAGTGAGGGTGAAGGAGAAGGATATACCCAAGACAGCTTTTCGAACACGGTATGGTCATCTCTAATTTCTCGTTATGTCATTTGGGTTAACAAATGTACCGGCAATTTTAATGGATTTGATGAATAGGGTGTTCAAGCCATTCTTGGATGTATTTATGATAGTATTTATAGATGATATCTTGGTGTATTCAAGATCAGAAGAGGATCATGCAAATCACTTACGACAGGTTTTACAAGTTCTACGTGATCGGCGGTTGTATGCCAAGTTCTCCAAATGTGAATTTTGGTTAAAATTAGTGGCGTTCTTGGGTCATATTGTATCTGATGAAGGAATAAGAGTCGATTAACAAAAGATAGAGGCCGTGAAAGACTGGCCAAGACTACCAACACCCACAGAGGTTCGTAGCTTCCTAGGGTTGGCAAGTTATTATAGAAGGTTCGTTGAAGGATTTTCTTCTATTTTTGCACCTCAAACTAAGCTAACACACAAGGTAGCTAAGTTTCAGTGGAATGATGCATGTGAAAGAAGCTTACAAGAGTTGAAAAGTAGGCTAACTTCCACACCTGTATTAGTACTCCCGGAAGGCACAGAGGGGTATACAATATATTATGATGCTTCAGGGGTTGGTTTTGGATGTGTACTCACGCAGCATGGTAAAGTAATAGCTTATGCCTCAAGATAACTGCGGCCACATGAGAGAAACTACCCAACACATGGTCTTGAACTAGCAGCGGTTGTATTTGCTTTAAAGATATGGCGTCACTATTTATATGGGGTTCACGTTGACATATATACAGACCATAAAAGTTTGCAATACATCTTCAAGCAGAAGGATCAGAATTTGAGGCAGCGAAGATGGTTAGAGTTAATAAAAGATTATGACGTTGATATACTATACCATCCAGGGAAAGCCAACGTAGTAGCCGATGCTCTCAGTCGCAAGACAATATCAAGTATTAATGAGCAGACCGTGGAAAAAGAAGGGATGGAGAAGGATCTACGTCTACTAGCTAGTTTGGGAGCGTCTTCTTGAAACCTCAAAAGAAGGAATTGTAGTGCATAATGCGGCATAATCTTCATTAGTAGTAGAGGTGAAAGAGAATCAGTTCAAAGATCTTACTCTACAATGACTCAAGGAGAAGGTAAATCAAGGTACGACAAAGGGATTTGAGCTTACACAAGATGGAGTACTTTGTTGTCAAAACAGATTGTGTGTACCTAATGTTAATGGGCTAAGAAGGAGGATAATGACAGAAGCACATCATTCAAGGTATTCCATCTATCCGGGATCAACTGAAAGGAGTGTATTGGTGGGGGGACATAAAGAAGGACATTGCAGAATTTGTGGCTCAATGTCCAAACTGCCAGCGAGTCAAAGTAGAGCACCGAAAGCCGGGAGGTTATATGCAGTGCATGGAGCTTCCAACTTGGAAGTGGGACGTGATCAACATGGATTTTGTCACTGATTTTCCTCGCTCGTTTCGTAAGTTTGACTCCATATGGGTAATAGTTGATAGACTCACCAAGTCAGCACATTTCTTGCCAATTAAGACTGATTATACAGCTGAAGAGTATGCAAAGTTATATTTTAAAGAGATAGTTCAGCTAAACGGGGTTCCAATCTCTATTATATCTGATCGAGGAGCTCAATTCACTACAAAGTATTGAAAATCATTCCAAAAGAGTTTGGGAACACAAGTGAATTTAATTACATCCTTCCATCCTCAAATGGATGGTCAAGCAGAACGCACAATCCAAACACTTGAGGATATTCTTCGAGCTTGTGTCTTAGACTTCAAAGGTAGCTGGGATGATCATTTGCCACTTATTGAGTTTGCGTACAATAATAGTTATCATTCTAGTATCAAAATGGCACCTTATGAAGCTTTATATGGAAGGAAGTGTTGATCACCAATTGGCTGGTTTGAAGTAGGCGAAACTGCTTTACTTGGACCAGACCTTATTCTTCAAGCTATGGAAAAAGTTAAGGTGATACAACAACGGCTAGCAACAGCTCAAAGCCGACACAAATCATATGCAGATGTTAGAAGAAGAGGATTAGAGTTTTCTATAGGAGATTGGGTGTTCTTGAAAGTATCGCCAATGAAAGGGGTAATGAGATTTGGTAAAAAGGGAAAGTTGAGTCCAAGCTACATAGAGCCATATAAGATTATTTGAAGAGTTGGCCAAGTTGCATATGAGTTGGAGCTACCTCAGGTGCTTTCAGCAGTTCATTCGGCGTTTCATGTCTCAATACTTCGGAAGTGCGTAGGTAACCCATCCTATATCACTCCTATTGAAGATGTACAAGTTATAGGGGATCTCACCTATGAAGAAGTACCTATTTCTATTATGGATCGTCAAATTAAAAAGCTAAGGAATAAAGAAATGGCTTCAGTAAAGGTTCTTTGGAGAAACCAACAAGTAGAAGAAGTAACGTGGGAAGCTGAGGAAGCGATGAAATCCAAGTACCCTTATTTATTTGAACCTAAAGGGGAAGTCCAAGTTGCAGAATGGGGGAATTAATAGGTACGCATGAAAGGGTATTTATTATGTGGTTAAAAGTTTCTTTAAACTAAGGTTTGAACTTATTTAAGCTATCTGATTATGCTAGCATTCGAGGACGAATGTTCCTAAGCGGGGGAGGATGTAACACCCTGTATTTTATGTGTACAAGTTCTACACATATGGAACTTGGGAATCAAACGAAGGTCGAAGGACCATTCGATTCATTAAGGGGCATAGCGGCGCCCTCGCCCGGCGCCATTTTCGGACCTAGCAGCAGACGGGCGGGCCGTGCCTGAATTCAGACCGGACACAAGTGAATAAGAAAGGATCACGTCGCCAAAGGTGGCGGTATCACCGTCTACAGGTCGAGTCATGAGATCTAAAGTGCAAATACTCGACGCCGTGAATCAATAAATTTGGGTGATAT
>JAJOOO010000079.1:0-18594 GCA_029582685.1 Solanum piurae | reverse complement strand
GGGTTCGTAGAACGAAGGGAGTGTATAACTGGGATTTCATTCCACTTTTTTGTTCGTAACGAGGGAGAGATAGAATGGAGTTCTTCACGAAGTTCGAAACAAAGGAATAAAAAAAACTTTCTCTATGGCCTCCTCTCCTTACAGTCAAGTGTTTAAGCTGTCAATAATTTCTTTAAATTAGTAATTTGACTGCGGAAAGGCCTACTAAGGTCCGCTCGAGGTTATCTTCTTCCTGATTCAATCAATAGCAGCTCCTTCTTTTCTTGCTAACAGGGCAAGGGCATTCGATGCATCTGATTCAATTCCTGGTCGAAATGTGAAAGTAGGGGCTGCTAAGCGCCCAGACCCCGCATGCCAGCCCGGTCGACGAGAGCCGTCATATAACCGATTGTCCTGTCGGGTCTAATCAGCTGATCTCCCACTTGAGTTATCTTAGCCCCAGGCCATGCTATTCAATAATATTGGAAAAATGGCAGCGTAAGGTAACAACTAGTATGGAAAGCTGGGATCTAAGTGGTCTTATTCTTTGTCCCGTGCTAGGAAGCATTACTCCTCTTTTCATTCCAAATTCAAGAATACGACCGATACGATTAATTGGTCAACAAAGACGAATTTTATGGGGTTTTCCTGGCGAGAATGCTTATTTTTTCACGTAGAGATAATAATAAGGTAAGCTTCCAAAGCTCCTTTCTTCAGCTGGTGCGCAGGAGCGCACTTTCGTTTTCCCCCTAACCTTAACAAGGGGCTTTCATGAATAGGGATTTATTTTTCGTATTATTTTTCTAATATCTAATATTTTAAAAAAAAAATCAATTTAATATAATCTAATTTAATTTTAAAATTAATTAAATTGTCTTTAAAAAAAATGTAACACAAGAAGTAAATAAAAGTAAACGGAGGGAGTAGGATATTAGTAGCAAATTGATAGTTGTACTAGTTTGAAAGATGCTCACTTTGGAGTTTGTGTTGTGATTAAATGCAATAAAAGAAAAGAAAGAACGATGGGATTGCATTCAAATAGGTAAAAAGATTGATATGAATCCATCAGTTCCTACTTGATTTTATATTAGTATGACTAGTTATTTGATTCGCGTCGCGTAAGATTTATTTTAATTTTAATTTTTTAATTTTTTTATATTTTAAGCTTAAACTTAAAAAATTTAACTAAAAAAGAAGTAATAGTTCTATTCACTTCACCACATCTTTTAACGCAATATAAGAAGTGAGTGAATAGAATAGAATAGAATTGAATGACGTAATAAGAAGTCAGTAAAGACAGAAGAGGCGTGATGGGAGTAACTGAGAAGGAAAACGTGTGATTTGGACTTTGCATTTCCTTCTTCCCATTCAATTAATTAATTAATGCTGCCCACTCTCTTAACTCTCCCTTTGACAAAGTTCTGATATTTGGTGACCTTTTTTTGGTATATGGTTGGAATAATGGTGCATTGGATGAAACTATTCGTTCAATCTTAATTAAAAGTTTTGAGTTCGAGCTATGAATATAAAAATATTTATGATATGTAAAGCTTTTCTCGAATGGATCTCTATGCGATGTGAGCTTAGATTTAGTACGAATACGAAACATCAGATAAGAAACATATATATTAAGTTTATTAACCGATTTGATGTGGGATGAGTCTAATTGCTAGCGCGTGCACAATCATGGATAGGGGGTATATTCATAACCCTGCACGGTCCAGGGTTCCCACCTTGGACCTGATCAATGGGCCTGACTCAATCTCCTACAAGGTAGAGTCAAAATTTTAAGTTTAATATATGAAGAATTAAAGACAAAACTTATTGAAGAGGATTTAATTTTAACTATATATAAATTAAATAGTGTAATATCTCATTGAAAAAGGATACAAGTGAATCACTTATTCTCAAACTGGCTCTCTGACACCATGCTAAGTGGATTTTGAGTCTGACTCATACCCTAAAAGCTGAACTTATAAAGAAAAAAATTGTTCATGCATTATAAGGAATCATGGTCCGATGTGTGATCATTCTCATCACACTTCACGCTTAAAAACTATCTTGACTTGAGTGTGCACTATGATTGATCTAGAATATATTAACAACCCAAGACGGTCCAGGGTTCCCACATCGATGGGCCTTACTCTCGTTAGTCTAATACCATATTAAGTAATCAATCTAAAAAGTTAACTAGCTCATGTAGTGTAAAATTGTCAAAGACATATAAAGAGTCGTGATCCAATGTGAGATAATTCTTATCAGAAATTATAAAGGGAAGTGCTAAATGACCAGAAAATTAAAAAAACTATAATATTTTTTTTATTTTAAAATAAACTGATCTTTTTTCCATTTTATAGTTAAAATGATAAAAATGTTCAAAAATATAAAATACCATTTTGGCCAACTTTTCTGGCCAAAAGGATTTTTCCAATTATAAATTACGTGGTAAATTTATAAAACTTTGAAGAAATTCATTATATAATTATTGTAAGTAATGATTAAGGATGTGGTCAATATTACGTATACAAGTATGTAGTGAAATGTAGCACGTATAATATATAGTACAATAGATAATGTCAGAGGTCCATCATTGTCTCAATAATCAGCGTGCATATGAAAGAAACTACTACTACTACAACTATGTACGTACTCAATAATATCACTGCACGTTTCCCTCACTCTAAGCTATATTCTAATTTAAAATTTCCCTCACACTATACCTTAGCTAGCTTGCATCAAGTAGACTTGGGTGAATTTTTCTCTGGCCTTTTACTCTTTCTTGGAAGGTTTTACTTTTAGGTGGGGGTTAGGTCTATTCTATGGTACATTCTTGGCTATTCAATATACTACTACAAAAGGTGACACGTAGACGAGTCGGATTATATATTAGGCATAATACATAAAGTGTCTTTTAACTCATCCTTATATGATATCTTCAGCTTTGGATGTGGATACGCATGCACTTAAACTTGTATTGTAATATAAGTTTTATGTTTATTTGTAGGCAATAGGACATATGAGTTTACTTGTTCAACTTTATATACGTTTCAGTGGTGACGTGTACACATATAAAGTTAAAGGACATAAAAATTGTCAGTTGAATTCAATTTAAAAGACATATTTATGTATTGCTTTTATATGTGTCTGTTCATACAAGTTCTGATTTATATCTCTTGTTCAAACTTTATTTAAACCAATAAATATTGAATCTAGTAACGGATCATATCTCAATCAATCGAACATGATATACCATTTCATCCTTTTTAAATAATTAAACAATTATGAAAAGTTAATATACATATTTGACCATGTAATTAACTAAGTGAACAAACGTGTCATAATCTATTCCATTCTATCTTTCGATAAATGGGGGATTACTAGAGAAAGAATTAATCTTTGCCAATAATAATACAAATTTCTAACTTTTCATAGACTAAGTTGCCAATAATATATTAAGGCTGTCTAATATTTTCTACATATAGATTGATTTTATGTTTTTTTTTTTTCTCATCTGATGTTCGGTATATACATTAAAGTTTGACTAAATTCAAATTCGCGTCAGAAAATTTTATATGGGGTAAAACGCTTCCGAATAAATGTGACTCTGTATCAAAAAAACTTGAACCTAAAACTCTTATTAAGAATGAAAGAATACTTATTAGCTACTTCATCACGATCGGTATATGAAGTTAGATTAGGAAAGGCAATGATAGATTTAGGATTAAAAAGTGTAGTACAATTTTATGGCATCAGCAAAGTAAGATTGGTGTTTGAAAGAGATAAAGAAGTTGATTTTGAAGGAAAGATTGATGATCTCAACAAACTGAAAAAGCTAAAATATCTAACGGCTTTCTCCGTTTTCAGAACAATTGATGATCTCACCCTTTGACTTGTTACATTGAGTTATGGAACATCAATTAAACTCATAAATATATTGGGTATCTCCTAACAAAAATGAATTTTGGGACATATTTTCTTTCTCTAATTACTTATTCACTTTTTCATTTTTACTTATTTATTTTGACAAATCAAGAAAGGACAATTTTTTTACTTATTATACCCTCAATAAATTACTTATGAAAAGATAGAACTTTTTTAAAATCTTAAATTTTTAATTTATCTATTTCATAATTAATTGAGGTAAAATGGTAAACTCACTATATCAATGATTGTTTATTATATAGGTTGGGTTAATTTAAAAGTGAACAAGTAATTAGGGATAGATGAAGTATAACACAAATGCACAATCCTTTAGCTAAGTTATACTATGGAGAGTAATCATTACTCTCTCTTAATTATTCGAATCTAAGTATGGAGAAAAAATCCTATTAAGAAGGTCATCATGAATGAACCCTGCAATATGTAATCTGAATCTAGTCAGAGTTTCAATACAAACTAGGGACATCATGTGGGGGGAAAAAAAGGAGTATTCGTTCATTCATTTTTTTTAAATATGGAACTTTTTAACATCTACCCACACCCAATATTGAGCATTTGTAGAAGCAGAAGCCACCAATATTTTTTTCAAGGATATTTGAAAAATGATAAAGTATATGTACAAAAAAAAAATAAACCAGAAAATTACATAAAAATTTGATTAATTTACAAAAACGACAAGATAGAAGGATGAACTTTACTCTTGTTGAAAATATTGAACAACTAAAATTACATTTTATGAACCCCTAACTACTTTTTCCAAAACTTAAAGACCCTTTTTGGAAAATTTAACTATCATCTAACTCTAAAACTAAAAAGGCTAAAAACATATGCCTTGGCTATCTGATAGATTTCTTGTAGTACAAAAGTTTTTACAGAAGCCCTTGAATTCTCTCCATTGTTCACTTATGTCCCTGGCAATGTTTTTTGCATCATTTGCAGTCCCTAAAATTCCTCTTCTTGTAAATCCCACTGTATATAATCCATTCTCCCCTTTCCAACCATTTGGAAATGGTGTTTTTGGCATCCCTTGCTCTGTGAAGAAATCACTTCCCTACAAAATTAATATTAAAAATAAATAAATTAATTTTAATTTTGAAATTCGAATATATTTTCATCATTAATTTTGGAAAATAGAAAAAATATTGCATGTTATAGACCTAAAATGACCTAAAAGTCTCAACAAGTTGGTACTTTTCACTACATATAAATAAACCATAGGACATATGCCACTATGCATGGTCTAGTAAGTGCATATCTTTGGTCAATTTTGGCCCACAAAATACTAAAAATATTTTTCATAATATATAATTGTACTTAGTCTATATGTATTATTATTAATCATTAAAGTGTATAGGTATTCAATAAATATGAAAATAATAATTGTGACATGAATTATATCATTATTGTATTCCCAAGCTATAGGAACTAGGAAGTACACACATTTTTTTTTATTTTCTTTTGGGGATAAAATAGATGGGGGTGATGATAGGGAAAAGTCCAGACAAATGAGATCAGAAATTCTCTTTTTTGATTTAAGAAACATTTTGTAGGCTTCTGCATGTGTAAGAATGAAAGTGATGTGAGATTGAGAGTAAAGATAAAACTAGAAACTTTATAAGGTGACAACAAAATATTCATTGCCTTATTATCCCTTTTGTCATTTCGTAGAATTTATGTGACATAGTTTAACTTGATATCAAAGACAACGAGTATTATCATTGTTATACCTTAAACCAAGAAGGCACATTGCTTTTGTATCCTGTTGCTAAGATTATTGAATCAAATTCTCCTTCTTTGCCATCTAAAAATTTTGCACCTATTTTAGTAATTTCCTTCACACCTGGCATTATCTACATGAAAAAAAAAATCATCCATTAGACAAAATTAAATATTTTTTTTTTTTTTTGGCTAAATGTATGATTTTTTGAAAATTTACCTGAATTTTTCCGGTTTTTATTTGTGATAATGCTCCAACGTCGAGTACCGGAGTTTTTCCGGTGGCATTTTTAAGTTCAAGAGGACCGGTTTTTGGTCGCCGGAGACCTAATTTATCAGTGCTACCTAAGGTTAAGTTAGCAACTAGTAATAGGAACTTGTCAACTATTCTTATAGGCATCCATTTTAGAAGTGCCATAGCTATTGAAAATGTTGATATTCCTAACATTTCCCTAGGTAAAATATGCACCTGCATAAAAATAATAATAATAATAATAATTAATAATGTTAATTTACATCAAAACATGCTTAACTTAACACACAACAAACTCATCAATTTCATAAAATAGACATATTGGTGTTACACCCAAGAAAGTTGCATGATTCATTGGGTATTAACAACAATCATAAATATTCCTCCATTCTTAATCAGAGATTTACGACAAATAACTCAAGACTCGAACCCACAAACACTTTTAACATCCGGAAAAGAAAAGAAGTTAAAAGGGGAATGTACTTACAGAATTTCTGACCACCATGTGAGGAATGGCGTTATGTCTACAAAGGTCTAAGCTAACTTCCATACCAGAGTTTCCACAACCAATTACCAAAACCCTTTGATTAATAAACTCAGTACCAGATTGATAAACACTTGTATGCATTAATCTTCCTTTAAACTTATCAATCCCTGGGATTTCTGGTATAACTGCCTCTGCATTTTCCCCTGTTGCAACAATCAACCATTTCGACAAATACTGAAAATTTTGAGTTTGTACTTTCCAAAACCCACAAACTTCATCAAATTCTGCAACTTTAACACTCTGTTTGAACTTGGGGGTGATAGAAAAGTGTTTAGCATAAGATTCAAGGTAAGAAATGAACTGGTGTTTTGTGGGGTATTTTGGGAAATTTTCAGGGAAATCAAACAATGGGAGTTGACAGAATTGTTTAGGAAGATGAAGTTTTAAACGATCATAAGTCTTTTGTTGCCATAAAGAAGCAATACAATCACTTCTCTCAAGAATGAGTGAAGGGACTCCATTTTCTTTAAGACAAGCTGAAACTGCTAAACCAGAAGGACCTGCACCTACTATAATAGGTCCATTAACCCACAACCATTTTGGTTCTTCTTCTTTACAAGAACCCATTTAAAAGCCTAATTTTTTTTTTCTTGTTTTCTCACTTTAAACTTTTGAAAAGAGTGTAAAAGTTTCTCACACTGAGAGTTACTCTGTTTTTTTGGTTAAGTAGCTCTAGCTCTGTTTCTTACTTTTTTTTCTTTTTAGCTCTGAGAAAGTGTAGAGTGAAACAAGTGGGAATTTAAAGAAGAGTGAAGGTAGGGGGCGGGGGGAATTAGGAGGTGGGGTTGAGTTTCCTCTTTAAGGCCATTTTTATTTTTTCTTCTACTAAGTTGCATAGAATGAAGAGAAAAAACAGAGGGGTTATTAATGAGGAAGTGTGTTAATGGAGGCGTGAAGGTTAAGGAAAGGATTTGGTTCTCCTTCTCAAGGTTCTTTCTCTCTCAAAGTTTTGGTGTGGTGTTATGGAGGTGTAATGAGTTTAGGGCCGATGTTAATGAATTACAGATATTTGGTTCGATATTTTTAAATTTTAATATTGAGATTTTTGATAATTAGTAATATATATTTGATTTGACAAATCAAACTTTGGTATGATAATTTAATAATTTGGTATTCCATTTGTTCCTACAGAAGGGCGTTTTTAATTAACTACTTACATAAGGGTGTTTTTAATTTATTTTTTGAAACTTTTTTTGTTTTAAATCATATTTTTATTATTGGTGTAATGATATTTTTCAATAGTAATTATAATACTTTTTTCTTCATTATTGATTATTATACTTATCTCAAATAAAAATCATAATATAATTTCCATATATTATAGGTTTTTTATAAAAAATTATTTGTAAAATCATTGAAAGGTTTACTTTGACTTATTTGATTAGTAATAAAACTATAAAATTGAATATATATGAGACTACGGGATCCATGAGACTTACGCCCCGTGTCTCGGGGTTTACGTCCCGCCCCGTACGGTATAAAACGCCTCGTCTCATATCCTACCATTTAAAACACTGTTCCTGCCCTAATGAATATCAATCATTAAATTTAATATCCAATTATATTTGGTAAGGAAAAAAAATTTTGGCCAGAAAATTTGGTCAGAATGATATTTTTTTTATGTTATTTTACCTTTTTAAACATTTTTATCCTTTTAACTTTAATACCTTTTAACTAAAAAATAGAAAAAAGATCATTTTAGTAGTTGAATTCGTTAATCGATAATTAAAAATATATATCAAATATCAAACTTTCAACATTCAATCTAATACAATAATTAAACTTTGATGCGGTAAGTCTCAGTTCAATTTGATAGTTGATGATTTATACCCAACCCTACGTAGAAAAATTTAGTATAAATTATAGGAATGACATATTATAAGATATAAATTACATCCTATCCCTACTAGTTGTCATTTTACAAAAAATCCCTTAAAATAATAAGTAACAGTATACATAAGTGGTGGCCGGATACATTATAGCATCAACATTCTAATAAGGAGTTGTTACACTTTAAAAGGAAAGAATAACGTAATTTGATTTTAATAATTGAAATTCCCACAATTCACGCCTTACAGTTAGTTAACATTCCATCCAAATTTCAAATTTACAACAAGATGGGTAAGCTATATAAGGATAAAGCAACACCCGTAGATGTAATGACGAAATATAAAATAAAGAACAACCTCAATTTCAAAGTGAAGAGATCCGATAAAAAAGGCATGGGAGTGTTTGATTTGTAATATGAAGTAAATTTTTTCAGTTTTTTGATATATGAGTGATGATACACTTCTATATCTAATTTGTATGATACATTAATTATCAAATGTATCATGACGACAATTTTGTTGGTTCTTGTTTATTAGATCAGATTTGATAGAATAGTTGTGATACATTATTTGTAAGGATACATTAGTTGTAAACTATTAATAGTTTTGAATTAATTTTGTATCTATAAAGCGTGTTTGATGGGATAATTTGAGTATATAAAGTAGATAATAAATGTAAGTAATGTTCTGTATATGATACATAATTTGAGTGACTAAAAAATGTACGTGTATCAGATATATTTTGTTTCTTTAATGTGATCGTATGACTGATTTATATTATGTGTATCGTGCTAGTCTTGTAAATTTGATACATAAAAATATTGTAAATTTGTTGTTTTGGTCGTTAATATGGATGATACATTAATGTGGATCATTCTTTGCAAAAGTTTGGATCTGTTTTCAGTCCATTTTTCATCATCAAAATCATATATATGATTAGAATTAAAAGAATTTATTTGAGAAACATCAATACTAAATGATGGAGCATGTTCCATATGTAGCAGGAGAAAAAAGTAAAAAAAAAACGAAGAAGACAACAATGGAGAATAAAATTCCTACCTCTTCAAATGTTAAACTGATAGACTTGATATAGACCCTTTTTGAAAATCAAATACTAAGAATGTGGAGAGAATTTAGGGAGAGAATTAATGGAGGAGTGAAAAGGGGAGTGTGGAAACGTGGGTTTTAGGCTAAAGAAATTTATGTATCGGAAATTTTAGGAATTGAGAGAATTAAGGGATTTTGTAATATTTTAAAAAGGTAGGAAAAAATGGAGAATAAGGTAAGTAGATGTGTGTATATAAGTAATTCTTCCAAAAAAATGTATAGCAAATGAGATTTGGTAACATGATTTTAAAAGAAAAAACCAACCTATTAGAACCTACAAAGCTATGATGATTTTCATTGAAATTTTTTTGGGAATTTAGTGAATAAAGTGTTTTCCATAATTAATTATCACAAAGCAGAATCGTTAAGAAGTTTTTTTCTTCTTATACAAATTAACATTGTAAATGAATCCTTTAATTAAAATATGTAGCCCTTAGCAAATTACACCAATTACATTTTAGTCCCAAATATATTGCGTAGCACTTGATACATTTTCAAAATTATCAATCAAAATTTACTATTGACTATTATAATTTGGAACTGACTTTTCAGTGATTAAATAGTATAAAAAATTTAGCATTCATATTTTCTTAACTTTCACATGCACTAATTATAGCCAGACAATAAGGTAGTATACTAAAAAACATGAATATTTAGTGTTTGAAAGTGATAAGAAGTGAATTGGAATACGTCATAAAAGAACAGCAATTAGGGTTTGTAATGATCGAAAAGTTGAATGCTATAGCAATCAATAAAATATGTTGCAGAGACGGAACCAGAACTAAGAATTTGGAGGCTCTAAAGAAGAGAAAAAATATTGCAAAGTATGCAAAACACTTTTGATGATAGAGAGTTTGGGGTTCTAAAGAAGAAAAAAAATATTGTAAAGCATGCCAAAAACGTTGTAGGTTTGAACCCACAAGTACTCTAGTCCCTTCCTTACCACTGAGGCATCATTCAAATTTTTTCTAATACAAATATAGGGTCTACAAAAAAATTATTGAGTTCATCCGAACCACCCACCCCACTTAGCTCCGCCTCTGAATCAAAGCAACTTTGAGAATCGCAACAAATAAAAGTTGGACGCTACAAAAGAACCATACTACATTGTGTCCATTATTTGTAGTATTATTTTTGTTTGCAAAATCATTCGAGTTATAGTAAACTTGAACTAAATTAAAGGAACGCGTCAAAGGTAAAAAAATAGAGCTCGTTGGGCTAGAAGGCCTAACCGCATCTCTAACCCTACCCTTTAATTTACTTTCCGAGTTTTCTATTTTTTCAGACAAAGAACTCCAAACCAATTCTCAATTTTACTCTCTAAAAAAAATAAAAATTCTCTCTCCTCAATATTTTATTATTATTTCTATTTCATTTGCATTTTCTTATTTCATAATATAAATCCTTTCTCCTTTTTTTTCTTTCAAATAATCACTTTATATAATTTTTACGTAATATAAATTTTATTTTTTTAAATTCATTATTTAATATAAAATTTTATTTTATTCTAAATTTCTAAATAACATAAATTGTAAGTTATTATATAATTTACAAATTAATGGACAATCAAATAAAAGAGAAATCATGAATGAAATACAATTACATAAAAATTATACATAAATCAACAAGCATAACCGCAATTACAACCACAACAATTCTTTGGATCATACACCTAAATTTTTTCCGAATATTGTTAAATCTGAAAACGGTTTACCGGATTACTGACTTATTGTTGTGATAAAATTATTATGTATTGTTATCTTATATTTAAATTATTATGTTATGTATTATATTTTTAAAATAAAATTTCCATTTTATCATTTTACTTTTGTGAATTCTTCATAGTGAAAATTAATAATAATATCAAATTATATTAAAGTGATGAATTTTTGTTTAAAATTAAAATATTATTAATTTGGGATGAAAGAAGTATATCAAATAATATGTTTTTTTAAATGTCATATTACATTTAAAAAGAATTACGAATATTAGATATTTAATTAATGACCTTATATTAAAAATAATATTTTAATTACAAAATAATAGAAATAATAATAAAATAATCAAAAAGTGAAATAGAGAGTGTGAATAGTAGTTCTCCAAATTTGGAGAACTACTATTCACCTCTCTATAAATGAAGAATAGACAGTTAATTAAAGAGTGGTTGGAGAGCCCATTATCTATTTTATTCTTCAAATATAAAGAATGAAGAGTAAAATAGAGGTGGATTGGAGATGTTCTAATAGCGTGCCTGTCACCGATGCTGTGATAAATTTTATTTTTCTTCATCAACATTTTACTTCTCCTTTGACTTCCATGAGCAATTTTTAGTCGTCTGAAAAATCTTTAAAAAGATTGGAAAGGGTACTTTTTGAAAAAAATTATACTTCCTCCGTCTTATATTTATTATTCAAATTACTAAAAATTTTTATTCAAAATATTAATTTATAAAATTAAGATATAATTAATTCTTATTATTTTAATTTATGAGCAACTTTCACATATAACAAAATAAAAATAATATTTGTATGTTATAACTATAGTTTGTATAATTGCGCTCCTATGGAACATCAATTTGTATAACTCGCTGGCAATGCTTCAGATTTGTATAATTACGCTAGTAAGTCATTTGTATAAATCGATGGCAGCCCCTCAATTCAATTTTATGTATTTGTATATCTGCATAAAATTTGAATTTGTATACAATTGAATAGAAATAAAACATTTGTATATCAAATCTCTCTCTCTCACTTTATTTGTATAATCTGTGTTTGTATAAAGTGAGAACGACAAAAGAGAACTGGGCAGGGGAAGATCTATATTTATAAAATTATAAGTGTATAGAACGAAAATATATGTATTCATATTTGTATATACAGTTTTCTCTCGCTTTATACAAACACAAACACATTTTATACATTTGTGTTTGTATAAAAGCGAGAGAAACGAGGGAGAGACTGGCGAGGGAGAAACCTAGGGAGAGAGGTGAATATCAACAGTTTGCTACGTGTTACAATTAAATCAAACTATGGTTATACACTTTTTCCTTAATTTATTTTGCTTTGAATTAATTCTTATTGAGGGATAGGATACATAAATATAAAATATATTTAAAATAAATAAATGGTTAATTAGTAAAACAATCTTTCTTATTTAAGATTTCTTAAGAACATACAAAAGAAAGAATTTGAGTTAGGGGAATGAAAAAAGGATAATGAAAACTTAACGCACGATTTATTATGTCGAAAATTGGAGAGCTTTTTAAAGGCACGTGACATCATCGCAGCGTCACCTGCTGCTAGTCACGTGCTTTACTGACTAAAAGATGTATCTCGTGGGGCCCATTTGACAATCAGCATGACGTGTACTCAATAGTGGGTCCCATTAAAAATGACACGTGGAAATAAAGAACAAAATAAATTAAAAGTTTTATTGACAGTGATACTAGTGATTAGCTGAAGGCTGAGATGACATCTAGCGAAAGAATGAATACTCACACTCTTTGCCTATCATTAAGCCTTTAATAATCAACGTTTTGCTCATAAAATATTATTTGAAATTATATTTTTTATTTTGAAAATAACATTACAACTTAATTTTCGTTTTTTTACCATTCACTTTTATTAGTACTATATAATATTTCTTTCTATTAAAACTGGTTTGACTCTTTGTTACCATTAAATTTGTTAAGTTGATGATCTTGCTAGTTTAAAAAAAAAAAGAAGAAAGAATCATAGGAGTAGTTGAAAAAAGCTCACAAATTCTAAATATTATTTGTAAAAGATATGTTCAAATATAACTCCTATTCAAACTTCAAAATTTCAAATAAACTGATTTTTTTATTTTTATGACCAAATATAGCTCTTATTTCAACTTCAATTTTTTATTTTTTTTTAAATAAAGTGAATTTTTTTATTTTTCATTTTTATGACCCCCACCACACACACTGCATTCTCAATTTCACGGTTTGTTAATTTCATTTTTCTTTTTAAATATTTATTTGAACTTTCTCTTTTTGTTTGGGTAGAAAAGTACAAACCATTTTTTCTTTTTCTATTTAAATGTAAACTCTAATTTCATACAAATATAATTTCATGTTTTTTTTTTACTTATTAATAAGAGCAAATAAGCTTAAGCAGGTATGAGATTGTCAACATGTCTGCTTTGGGCTAACAAGGCTATTTGTGACATTTCAAAATTTATATTCACATTTAAAAAAATATAACGTATTTAAATTTTTATATCCAATTAAATATATATATATATATATATATGAATTAAAATAAAGAAAGTATAGTGTGAATGGGTTGCTTCTTTGGACCGTTGGATTGACGGATTTATAAAAGTCGCATCACACCAACATCAACGCAAGAATCTAATGGCTGCGTCTGATGATATAATTAAATAAATAATAAATATTTTCTTTTTATTTAAAGTACATATTGATATTTTCGTACTACAAGACTTAAGTTGTGATATCCAAAGAATAATAATTGAATAGAATTAACAAGAGAATTTACCAAAAGTAACTAGTCCTTTTACGATAAATTCTAATTTTGATTGGTGAAAATTGGTTGTGTTAAGTATAATAATATACTCGTGTATTTTTATAAGTTAAGTTTAGAGAGAATAGTGTGTATATAATATAATTTTGACTTGTGAAGGCATATAAACTATTTCCGATAAACTCTTAGGTTAAGTAAGCCATGATTAAAATCAAGTTTGGAAATGAAACACAGTGGTAATGCAACATGTTGAGCCATAATTAAGTCGAAAACAATAGTAACAACAAATAATATGATAATCAAAATAATGAAAATAAATAACATATAATAAACGCGAAGGATAAAACAATAGGAGAGTAATAAAAATATAAGTATTTATAAGGTAAATATACCACACTTGAGTCTTGACTATCTATTGACCTAGCCATTACCATGACATAATCTTCAACCTTCATATTCTCTTATCTTAGGATTATATCCTCGATATGTTGCAAGTGTATCATATCCTGCTTAATAACCTCTGTTCTATAATTCTTGGGTCTATCTCTACGTAGTTTCATACCCATATCATTACTTCTCTCACTTCCTCACTTGAATTTATATACATTTGCACTTCACATGCCTAAATCTTGTCTCTCTGATCTTATCCATCATAATTCTTCCTTGAACTTCTCCCCATCTATGCCAATCCATTAAATGTTGAGAGAATTATTTATTATTTTTTTCGTTTAAAAAAGAATTACCTAGTATAACTTGACATAGAGTTTAAGAAAGATAAAAACGTTTTTTGAATCTTGGTAATTTTAAATTAAAGTTATGTCAAATATACTCTTTAATCTTATGATTTCAAATATATTATGTGGAAATTAAACTAAAATTACATTGTTGACAAAAAACAAACTAAAAAAATAGTGCGTCAATTTTTTTCAACGGAGTATAAAATTGAGTGTTGTTCAATATGTTGACAATCAACATAATAAAATTCTTGTCTTATCTTCACATTTGAAAACATTAAGTTGAATAAGCTCACACATGTTGCAGAATGTCAATTTTCACCCTCAAAATCCTCTAAAATTCATTGTGAAAACAAGTTTTTTTTTTTTTATTTATAAATTATCTTTTATTTTGAGATGACTTTTAATTTTACCTTTCTAATCGACTTTCTTAAGCTCTTCTCCTTATTTCTTATTTAGTTATAATTTATGGATCAAAGTATTTTTAATTATAACCTAATTTTATAAAACAAAAGTTTAGAGTGTTACTTTGTACCATATAAATTGTGTGGTATCTAATTTGCAAGATAAAAATATAGAGAATTTTTTTCCGGCAAAATGTTATGTAGACAATAACTTGTGTCTTGCGAATTCTTATACCTAGTGAATTTTTCTTGCAATTTTTTTTGTCTTGTTAGACATAACTTGTGCCTCATGATTTTTTATTTTTTTTCAATGTCAGATATTTTCAGTTAGTTTTTGTTGCTTAAAATGCTGAAAGATTAAAATCAAATACAACTTGAAACTAAGAGATCATTAATAGCTAATTTAAGTATGAAGATAATAACAATTTTTTTTTTCTTTCCTTTTTCCATATTTTAAAATTGAATGGTATTACTTTCTTTTCCTTTTTCCATAACTTTAACTTTAAGTAGCAAACTGCCAGTTTAAAAAATTCTTTTCAAGTCAATTCCATGGAGTGATGGAAACTAGAAGAAAAAAGTGGTGTTATCTATCTTCCATTGGAAACTATAGGGATCTTTCACTCATTTACAATATTTATGTCTAATTTATTGCTCATACTTTCACTTTTGACTATTCAAATGTCAAATCGTATTTTAGTCAAGAACATATACATTTTATATATAGTATAATAAATATTTGTACGGAAAAGTATATAATATTTGTAAATATATAAAGGGTGTAGTGTTTGGAAAATACAGATATATTTTGTTTGATTCGTAAAAAAATTTGAAAAATATTTTTCTTTAGAAAATAAGTTTATATAAGATTATAAACAATAATATAACTAGGAAAAACAAGTTCTGTATCTGATAGTCGAATTTTCACATTGATGGTCTCTTTCCGTCCACTAATACATGTTACCCTATATCTCTATCCTCCACCTTCATAAAATATATCTAGATTATGTATAAGTATTTTTGAAATAATATATTATATATAACACAAAAAAATTACTTTTTTTCTAAAAAAGTGTATATTTTGCTTCGTCCTAAACACACAAAAGCCATTATATGAGCATTATTTTTGTGTAGTTTGTTACTTTTGTTGTTTCACCCAAAATAAATGTAAAATTTTAGTTCTTAATATTGATGGAGATCATTTTCTCTAAAATCTTAAATTTCAGTAAAAAATATATTTTTATTTATTTAAATATTTGAAATGCAGTTTGTATTTGTAGGCTTAATTTTTTTCCGGAAAATGGTCAAAATTACCCATAAACTATGCGAAATAGATCACTTATACCCTCAATTGCATTTTGGGATAAAAAAATACTCCTTCCGTTATCTTAAGAGACCATAAATACTCTCAAGAGTTAACAACTATGATGTGGCACGCCACATGGCACAAATTCCGCCACCTAAGCTTGTCAACTAGGATACCCACTAAATTTTGACCCAATTTATATAGAATCCAAACCCTCACCCATTCTTGCTAGATCCGACCCATTTTAATTAAGAGGCAAATATATCCGGCGACATCTGCTCCGGCGATGTCTACAACGACGACATCGGAGAATCTAAATCAATTTCTTATTGTACTATCCTCTAGAAATTGAGATCTGAAATAATTTATGTTTCCTTTACATTGTTCTTCAAAATATCCCAGTAGCTTGTCTATTGAATTGAATAAAGAAAATGAGATGAAACGATGATGTTTGCCTCTTAATTTTAGTGGGTCGGATGTAGTAAAAATGGGTTATAGTTTGAATTATAAATTGAGTCAAAATTTAGTGGGTATCCTAGTTGGAAAGCTTAGGTGGCAAAATTAGTGCCATGTGGTGTGCCACATCACTACTGTTAACTCTTGAGGCCTATGGGTATTTGTGATCTCTTAAGATAACGGTGGGGGTATTTTTAATCCCAAAATGTATAAGTGATCTATTTCGCATAGTTCAGGGCAAGCAAATCTTTTTATTAATGGGGCAACATTGAAACATGAATTCGAAAATAATGTTATTTATCATACATGATTATCATATTGAGTTGCGTGATTATCTAAGTAGCTAGCAAAAAAAATGTCATATAATACTCTCTCCGTTCCTTTTTATATGTCCACCTTTTTACTTTGCATTTGCATTAAGAAATAATGTAACTTTACCATTCTAACCTTATTTAATTTTTTTGGAACTCAAGTTTTGAATATGAATTAATTTATTTTGATTAATTAACTTAACCAATGAACATGAATCATTTGCTTAGCTTTTCTAAGTTGGTTAAATGTATATTTTCAAGGCTAATAACTCACAAGGGTAAAAAAGGAATAATATTGTAATTTATGCATTATTTTATACTCCCTCCGTCCACAATTGTTTGTCAGGGTAAGGTCATGCACACCCCTCAAGGAAAATTTAATACAAGGTGTAATTTGACTAATATAACCCTACTTTACCAAGAATACCAAAAGTCCACATAACTTTTCAATTGAACTACACTATCATTAAGGGCATAATTGGAAAAAAGTGACTAACTATTTCTTGATTGTTTAAATTGACAATTAATCTTGGACATCTATTTTTAGTATACCTGCCAAACAATTGTGGACGGAGGGAGTAAAATGACAAGTATTATGGACCAACTATTTATAGAAAGGGATGACATGTAAAAAAGGAATGAAGGGAGTAACGGATATCTACATGTGCCATTTAAATCTTAGCCACATTTTGTTCAAAGTAATTTAATTTTTGTTTAGAATTAGGAAAGTGTAACTTTAGACAAATTAACTAACTTCTTATTCTTCATCTTCTTCTATTTTTGTTTCTTCGGTGACAAAAAAAGGTCACCTAACAATGATATATATATATATATATATTAAACAGTATGTATAATTCTGTATTGATAATTGTATAAAAAAGATAAAAGAGGTTTTGACCGGTTGATCGAGATGAATATTTAGAGGGCTCACCTAGTTTCGATTCTTAGCATATTCTCATAATTTATTTGTTTTTACAATTTAGTAGTTACTTAGCCCTTTTTATTTTTTAAAGAGTGTATCTAACCTAAATTTTATAATATGTAATTGAAATGTCTATACTATTTGAAGCAAAAGAATTAGCATATCTCATACTCCTGTGTTCCTAATTAGTTGTTCACTTTTGAATTGACACATCTACTAAGAAAATAATTAATGACATAACGAGTTTACCATTTTACCCCTATTAATTATGAAGTGGATGAAAAGTTCTACATTTTTTAAAGTAATTAATCATTTAATTGAGGATATAATAGGTAATTTTTTTTTTGTCATTTCTTGATTTGTCAAAATGGAGAGTAAAGGAGCAAAATTGTCCTTTATGTTTGAGTAAAGGATCAAAGTAGTCCTTGTGTTTTAACATGGAGCATTAATAGTCCTCCATGTTTCAACAATTGGTACACTTTTGATACATCACAATAGCCTTTAAATCAGCATTAAACTTGCATCAACACCACCACCAGAAAGCACTAGAACTGCACCAAAAACAACAACAGAAAATCACCGTAACAAC
>JAJOOO010000078.1:0-13234 GCA_029582685.1 Solanum piurae | reverse complement strand
GGAGAAAAAAAGAAGATAAAAATAACTTTGCTTATATCTGATTTATATATATATATATGTATTACATATGCAATATTTTAATTACAATTATATTTATAAATGTTTTAAATTAAATAAAGAAGGCAAAAGAAGGAATCTTGGAAAGATATAAATAGTATAATATTAATGAGGAAAGAGAAAATGTAAGTATAGTTATTTTCTGAAATTTTTAAAAGCATAATTATTTTGGAAAAAACGGAAGATGAAGTTTTGGTCGAGTTTTTTGAAATTTGCACATATATCATAGAAAGAATAGAGTTGATAAGCCAACTTCACTCTGCTTTGGACTGTCCAGCTCAGGAAATGGTATAATACCAACAATAAGACCATAAAGAGCCAAAGCTTCAGCAAAAATGAGAATGAAGATCATCCTTGTTGACACCAAATTTTGACCACTCACAATATAAATTAATCATTTTGTTTCTTTAATTTTAAATAATTTGAAATAATTAGTCTTATAAAATTCAAAATATTTTTCTTGTTATATTTTATGTAATTTTGTCATTTTAAAAATAAAATATATGTTTTTATATAATTATGTATATAACTAATACATTTTATGAATATTCAAAAATCGTCTCAATGTTTTTTTGTTAATTAGTATTAGTTAGTCAATAGTTATTATTTTTTAAGATAATTGGTTAATTATTTTATTTTGTTAAATATTAAGAAGCTCGTTAGTTAATTATATTAATTAGTCTCATTCAATTTTTAGCCGAAATCACTAATTAACTCAATTTGGCTACATTTTAAACTTCACGTTTTCGAGTCTGGATAGCATCCTTTTTTTATCACATTTTATTTTTTGAACCCTCTCAATGAAAATTCTGCATCTGACACTATTTGCAACAATAGTATAGAAATTTTGTTTTGATGTTCTGATGCCACTCTTTCTATGCTTCTTACATTGATTTAATGTATCGACTCTTGTACATGTATATTTTCTGTAATTCATGTGACATCAATTCAAGTCTACTTTGAACTCATTCCTTGCATTTTATCGGGTTGAATTCAGAATTTGAGTTAGCCTTACGTTGTTCGAGTGAAAGGGAAACTGAAATTTATGTGCATCATATTATAATCGGAAAGGGCCAATCGGTCCTGCCAAATGATGAAATCATTATGATCAATAAATATTTTATTTACCATGACATGTGATTCAACAACGTCAATACTTGTGTGGTACAACCCAGAAGAAAGTGCAAACAATTTTTTCATGCACAAATCGTTTTTTCTTTTTATTGTAGTAATATAAAGGTATTCAACCTTTTCTTCATTAACAATCTCAATATGATAGTCATTTTAGCGAATAACCTTGAAATTTAACAAGTTTCTTTGAGACTTACTACAATACAAAGCATTATTAATGGCCAATATTGTCCCCCATGTAGTAATAAGGTTGCTCTTCCAGAGCCTTCAATTATTTTTGTACTATCAAATATTATATTAACATTGATCCCTTTCATAATCAAATGAGAGAAATTTTTCTTTTCTCTTAATATAGTGTTAGTTGTAGCACTATCCAGAAGGCACATACCTCTATTACTCATCTTGGATCCAATTGAAGATTGAAATTTTTTATTCATCTTCATAAAATAAAAGTACATCATATATAAGAGATATGACTAGCAACATTGCAAGAAAACTTAAGTCTTTATATTATTTTATTGTAAAATTTTAAAATAAAAGAAACATAAAAAAAAAAAAAAAAAAGCACATAAAAAATCAACAACATATTGCTTATTATAACATAAAATCAAATATCAGTTACGATCCCCAAAAAAGTCTTCAACCTCCAAATAAGTAATATCATTGAGGTCATCAAAATCATCATTCTTCAAAGACAAATTCACTTCAATATCATCATTGTACATTTGCTAAGGTCTTGCCTCAACATTATTTTTAAATGTCAAGTGTGACTCCATCTGAGCATAAGAATAAGATATACCACCTTTATTTGCCCTTTTGTTAAAAGAAATTTTGATAAATCCTGACAAAATGTTGAAGCACCCGACATTCATGCTTCCAATGGCCTTTCATGCCACAACGATGACAGTTGCCTCTTAAGGATAACTTTGAGAACCCATATTGTTTTCTCTTTTATAATGACCACCACTATGATGATTATTATGTCGTTTTCTGCTATTGCCACGTCCACACACATTATTATGGCCCCAATTTTTATTTTATCTTCTTTCAAATAGATCATATGCTTCTACCACATTTGCTTTCGATAATGGAGCTGTTTCAGTGAGATGGGCTTCATGATTGTTCAACAAAATGGTATTATGTTTCTCAGCCACAAGAAGACATGAGATTAAATCAGAAGACTTTTAAAATCTCATTTGTGGTATTGCTGTTGTAACACCAGATTTGAGGCATGAAAAGTAGTAAGTCTTTTTCAACGTATCTTTATCTGTTATATTTTTCCCACATAATTTTAATTGGAAAGTTATTTTTATATAAAATAGAATTATATTCATATACAGTTTAAATCAGTCCACAATTCAAGTGGATCTTTCACTGTCAAATATTTGGCATTTTTCATCCAAATGACGACGAAAAAAATCATAGCATTTGCTTTGTCCTGACTCGGTGTTGCATTATCCTCAGTAATAGTGGTACCAAGACCTTTAGCGTCTAGGTGAATTTCAGAATCGAGTACCCATGATAAATAATTTTTCCAAGAATATCAAGTGCCACAAATTTCAGTTTTGACAAATTTGACATGATGAAAACTACCTTAAAAAGAGTCAAATTAAATTAAAATAATAAACTTTTAACCATTGAAAATTAAGAATATCATATGCAGTATTCTTTAATAACAAATTTAATTTTCATCAATTAATAAAGTTTATTACCACCTTATATTTTTTTAGAGAATATAAAAACTGACAAATTCAAATGTATACTTGTGTTAAGAATCTAAAAATAAAAATAGTTATATCACCGAAACATATCTTATAAGAGACTTCGTGCTGATAATGTGTTATAAAATAAAGATATTAGAAGTTAAATAACATAGAAAAGAAGAGAAAGAGTAGTAATGTGTTTCCTTCCAATATTTTAATATATATCTTTCTGTAAGTACGAGGAATATATATAGAAGGTAGGAATATATTTGTATCCTTCAAAGTCATGAAAGAAATCTTCAAAGTCATGCCTAAATCCTAAAAGTCATGAAGTGTGGATTTGCTACAGGACATCCAAATTTCATTATTTATAACAAAAAAGTCATTTTTCGTCAAAACAATATAACGAAACTATATACCAATTTTATTTATCAAAACTCTACATACGTTGCAATATTTTTTACTATTATATTATGTTATACTCCTTCCTTTCATTTTTACTTGTCACCACTTGATTTAACACGCCCATTAAGAAAATAATTACTTATATAAGTATTTAACTACAAGATATCTATTAAATGATGTTTAGTATTAGGTCTTGAAAAATGATTTGAAGAATAAGTATTTAATGTTGAGGATAAAGCATGGAAAATAATTATTTTTTTTGGTAAATATAACTTTGTACTACTGGGAAAGAATATGTACAAATAAAGCATAACCCAAGAAGTCAAACATGTTCGACTTCAGGCCAACACATATCACTTGCTTACAACCAAAAGAGAAAAAAAACTAACGAACCAAACTACTTCATCGTTCTTCATAGCAATTAATCCTACATTATTAGGAAAATTCAGCTTGGATATAAATTCATCTGTCTCAGTTGGTATGCTAACTAGGGCTGGACATAAAATACCGAAAACTGAATTACCGAATCAAACCAAATTTTTTGGTAATTTGATTGGCAATTGGTATTTGGTATGGTATTCGAGAGTAAAATTTTAGAATTATGGAATTTGGATTTGGGTTTGGTATGAGACATTAGTACCATTTGGTATTCGATATTTTCAGAATACCAAATTATTTACTTAATGAAGGTCATATATCAACATATCCATTAATCATTAATACAATTCCAAAGAGAATTATAGAATAAGCATGAACAATCCAAATACATGTCTTTTAGTAGTATCAATTTGCTTTTCTTGATGTCATCTTAAGTGTTGATCTTCTATTATATTGTGCTTCCACATAAAAAAATAGAAATAATTAGAGAAATAGTATTAACTTTGTAATACAATCTGCTATAACTTCAATATGGTATTATCGAATATCGTACCAAACCAAAGTTTAATTTACCATTTTCTGAATTATCAAACCGAAATTTTAAATTTTGTTATTTGATATCTACTTTAAACTATCAATTACCAAATTAACAAACCCGAAATTTGAAAAGCTCGAACTGAATACCGAATGCCAACCCCTAGTGCTAATTTTAGAAACAAATAGCCTCTATCATGAATGTCTTGTATAATACTTCTAGTGAGTTTCATTGCAGGCCTTTTCTTTCCTTGAAATTGTATGTGCTTCCTCTCTAACCATATCTAATACACACAAGCAGCAAGTGTCATACGATAGATTCCAGCCTTAGAATTTTGTCCCTTAGCATTAGTCCTTGCCCAGTCAATCTCTTATTTCCATCCAATTAGATTTCTATCAATCCCTTGCCAACATATCAGTGCTTTCCACACAGTTTTGGAGAAAATTGATGAATTCGAGATTTCGACTCATTTAGGGCATTGTTTTGATAGTTTTAGTGTCCTCAAATGCCTAAATTATGCTCTAACCTGATGTTAAAGTGTTGATTTGCAGCTATGAAGGTTAAGGAGCAAGGCAAGGACACTACTAGAAAAAATGGAGCAAACAAGCTAAAAAAGAGAAGAAAACTGATATTGGTGTTCGCCAAGACCACTCGACGAACCGTCGAGTGGCTCTTTAGCTCGCCCAAAGTTGCAGTGTGCCAGCCCTGGGGAAGAACCAATTTGGCGACAGAAGTAGGCAGTCGAAAAAACGACTATGTGATGGCAACCTTGATCGCCTAAAGTCACACAACCCTGAAGACAAAAGGCCAATGCAAATCGGCAATGGATTGGAGAAAATGGGGGATCACCAACTGGTTCGGTGAGGCCCAACTTACTTCGCCCAATGGTCTTTCAGGCCAAAAAATGGGCAACTACAAATTGAATTTTTAAATGAAATTTTGGAAGTTCTTCCAGTTTTGATTCCCTGAGTTTGAGTTTTTTAAGTTTTTCTCTGAGTTTTTGAGTTTTCATCGAAGACTTTGAAGCTTTTGAAGCCTAAACTTGAAGATTTGCAAGTGGGTTTTGGAATTTATTCAATTTAGACCATTGTAAAGACTAAGGAACCTTTACCCAGATCATGGCTAATGTGTTTGGTAACCGTTTCTCTCTTTTTATGATGTGTAGCTAAAACCCCGATTCTTGGGGTGTGATCATGTGATTATTAGCTTAATTATATTATGAGTATTGTTGTCTAATGATTTAATTGTTGTTTTAATGTGGGTTTAATCGTTAGTTGTATTTTAATCCATGTAATTGAAAATGCAATTCTAGCTTAGAGTTCTTGGCTTGCTTGAGAGAGAGGTTTTGAAACCAAAGCTTTCGATTAATGATTGTAGGTATTGGGTTGATATCGGTTCAACTCGAGAGAGTGAATACTAAACTTAATTCTACCTATCTAGCTCGAGAGAGTGGATACATTAAGGTTGTGGGATGTTTATCTTGTTAAGCTTGTCGAGGTTCAAGAGAACTCGCCTGAACCGTAATAGTTGTTTGAGAGAAAACTATTGCACTTATAGCCTAGCCTACCCACAATGATTCAGAAAATTATTGTTAAATTTTAATTACCCATATAGTGTAATTAGGTTATAATCGATCACGTCCCGAATATTTCTCTTAATCTTGTTGAAACCCATGTTTTAGTAATTGTCTTAATTGTTACTTGACAAACCAAATCCCCCAAATCTAACATTTGTTGTCATCCCTTTCAATTTAATCATATGTTTTCGATAATTTCTATTCTTACCACCAATTAGATTATATTCATAGCTTCGTAACTGAATTCGAACTTGTACCGCTCCCTGTGGGTTCGACCCCAACTTTTCGTTGGGTTTTATACTAGATAACGATCGCTCACACCTAGTATTGGATGAGGTGTGGTTGAGCGTTCATCAAAAATGGCGATGTTGTTGGAGAGTGGTGTTGTTTAGAATTTTATTATTGAAGTTGAATTGTAATCTTCTTGTGTTGTAGTTAAATCGACTTACTTTGTTTTGTGTTTGTGTTTGTGTGTTTGAACAGTGGAAGAAATGAGCGTGAATGGGAGTAATGGTAGCTAAGTTGGCCACCAAGATGATATTGGGAATCTGAACAATATGAATGACCCAATTCAATTAGGTGGTGTTGGTGCAATACGTCTACCTCCTGCTGAGGGGAATGTCGTCTTCCATGTCGCTAGCACAATGCTATAACTCTTACAAATGAAAGGGCTATATGGAGGGCAAGCTCATGAGGAACCCCATCAACATATTTGGAACTTCGTGGACGTATGTGGTCCATTCTCATTTAAGAACATCTCTCAAAAATCAGTACGTTTCTGGTTGTTCCCATTCTCTTTGATGGGTGAAGCTACCAAATGGTTAGTTGATCTACCGAGGAACTCCATCACCACTTGAGATGAGCTTACCACAGCGTTCCATGTGAGATTCTTTCCTCCCTCAAAGATGATGACACTCAGAGATAGTACCCAAGGTTTCAAACACTTGGAAGGTAAACCAATCCACGAGACATGGCTGAGATTTCAGAAGTTGGTGCTTCAATGTCTGACTCATGGACTGCCAAACCACATATTGCTACAATATTTCTATGTGAGTCTTGACTCGGTGAACAAAGGTATTACTGATTAACTTGTTCCCGGAGGTATAATACAACATCCTTATGAGGTAGCGTCTCAACTCTTTGATGGAATGACCAAGATCAATAGAGCGTGGTACACTCGTGAGGGCCAAGTGTCTCGTCTCATTTTTAGGATGACGAAAGAGCAGATCGAGAAGGATCAAGAGAGAGACCAAAATATGGCCAAAATGATGACCCAGTTGGATATCTTGGTGAAAACTGTGATGGGTAGTGGTTTGAAAAGTATAAATGTTGTTGGTATTGGTGGAGAAAACCCCGAAAAAGTGCAATTTGAGGTGTTGTATAATGAAGAAGTGAACTTCCTAGAAAATCAAGGAGGAGATTTTTGGTCAAACTATCCAAGGCCGGGTAGAAATCCGGGTTGGAATAGAGATGATGGATGAAGAGATCGTGATAGGGAATGGCGTGATCGTAATGCTACTTGGAAGGAAAGGATGGTAAAAAGGAAAGATACGTCTCACCGCATGAACGCCAAAATCTTAAAGAGTAAAGAGCTGACCCGAAGAACTTCCGTACGGAAGACATGCTTGCACGCATTCTTAATAAGGTAAAAGGGTTGAACAAAGTGTTGAAAGAGATGAAAGAGGACGTCTCAACTCTTAATTAAACGGTGACTTCCCACTTAGTCTCTATTAAACAACTGGAGACACAAATGGGTCAAATCTCGACTCATTCAAATCTAAGGCCAAAAAGAGGGTTGCCTAGTGACACAATGGCCAACCCCAAAAATGAAACTTGAATTGGTATTTCCGTCATGCCACGACGTTAAATAAGGCACTTCTTGGGAGGAAACCTATGTTTTTTATGTTTTAAATATTATTTTTGAATAATGGGTGTTGATTTTGCAGGTTGAAAAGTGAAAGCGTTGGAAAATGGGCAATATGCGAGCTAAAAGTTCAATTGGTGACACACCAAATAGGTCGGTGTACCCAATTTAAACCGTCGTTTGAACCACCCAGCTTGATGGGAGATTCTGTAAAACTCGGCGAGCCAAAAGCTCGGTCGGCGACTCGCTGAACAGATCGACGAGCCCAATTTTGTCTGTCGTTTGAACCCCCAAATTGCTGGGAGTTTTATAAAACTCGGCAAGCCAAAATACCACTCAGCGCATCGGCGAGCACGACTTACTCCGCCCACCGGCGCGCGAACTGAAAGGTTTTAAAGGCCAAACAGTTTAAAATTTCAAAATCCTTTCACTTTTCTACTTTTTAACTCCCGCATTCTCTAATCCGATATTAGTTCTTTCATATTTTTGCATTTTTACTCTTGTTTTATTGAGATCTTTGCTCGGGATTGATTTTGGGATTTCGTTGCCGCCTAGAACTTCAAATCTATTTCGGCATAAAAGATTGGTTTTCCGAACCTCAAACTCTATATGTGGTTGAAATCGAATGAAATCGGTATTTTATTGTTGTTATATTTGTGGAGTGTTGTTGGATTGATAATGTGATTGTTGGATTACCTGTATTTAAATGAATTCGTGCCTAATTGATTATAAATGGTTGATTCTCGTGTCGAAAAATGATTAAATAGTTGGGTTGTATTCAATATATTGTGGGTCTAGCAGGGTGAAGTCTAAGTAACCCCGGATTGTGCTAATTTTCGTAGTTTGCTAGATGATAAAGCGGTTAACGTCATTCTTAAGGGTAAAAGACTTTAATTAGCCAATTTTGGACAAATCGGGGGAAGTCTGAGTATTCCGAGGGCATGGGTAGTATGAGTCTTGCTTTAATTTCATAGTGTAAGTGTTTGATTTTGTTGTTGTGGGATGCGGGCTTGATTTTGAAGAGCGGGGTGAAAAACTAGCACGAAGGACTATTTGGCGAGCTAGGTCGAGCTCGCCGAGTGGATCGACGATTCGCCAAATGTCCCTTGCATCACTCTTAATTTCCCTAAAATGTTGAGTTTTATTCTGTAACTTTCGGTGATACGCGTGAGCTCGCCGAGTTCACTCAGCGACTCGCCTAAAGTACTTTTTGATCGCCCTTATTTCTTTAATTACATTATAACTTTCGACGAGCCACTTCTAGATCACTGATTGGTGTCGGCGATCCACCGAATGGCCCTACACATCGCCGACCAGCTTTGAATTTTTGAAAATTTTTGTTCTGGAACTTTCGGCTCGCTCGACCTAGCTCGCCAAAGTGGTTCGGTGACTCGCCGATCAGTTCGGTGAGTCTTCCTGCAACAGTTTTTCTGAAAATTTTCTAACATTTTTCATGTTATTTTGCAGGCATGGCTAGACACAAGGTAGAAGGAAGAGACGTGCCACCCCGGAAGCGGGCACACAGAATCACCATCAATGAGGATGCCGCTGCATCCCGAACAAAGACGACAAAATTACCTTCAAAGGGAGGCAAAAGCAGGGGCAAGGCGCCCGTGGTTGAGACACTAGAGGCAAGCTTTGACAGTGAGGGAGTATACGAGACACACCTCACCAGCTTCGACAGTGGGAATGACTCTCAAAGTGATTCTCCGGCTGCCATCTCTGAGCCTGAAGATGACCAACTATTATAGGCCCGAAGAGCGGAGCTACGCTCCAAGTCCTTACATGATTCGACTAGGGTTCCGGAGCCTACCCCCCAGCTCCCACAACTTCAGCTCCTCCTCCAGCACAACTAGTGGTCCAGGCACCACCAATACAGGGCCCTCCTCCCTGGTCGCAAAACCGACTAAAGACCGAGGGTTTGAGGACCATTTTAGAGAAGAAATGATTATTTACCGATGGTGTGGTGGACAAATACCCAGAGGTGTAGAGAACTCTGAAATACCATAAGTTTGAGATCTTCACAAAACCCTGGGGCCCCTACATTCCCAATTGGGTCCGGGAGTTCTATTCAGCCTATGGTGAGCTAGTCCCTAAGGGGAAGAAGAAGACCAGTATATTCAGGCCAATTGACTTTGTGATGGTTCGCGGCAAGAAGGTTAAATGTCGTTGTTCAGACATAAATGTGGTATTGGGCTGCTCTTTGGATACTATGCATAGGTACATCAACTTGGTCCAAACGAAGACCTTGAAGGACCTTAAGGGGTGGCTGGCTCCTCTTATCTCCGATGTCACCCAGAGGTGGATAGAGGCAGGTGCCCCGATAGAGAAGAAGGACATGAATGTTGCTGCCAGATACTGATTCGGATTCATTAGTAGCACTATAATGACGTCCAGAATGAGTCCATCCTCAGACACCCGAAGGTATCCTGTCTAGGGTCTAGCATTGCTCGCCATGAGCTGAATTTGGGGTAATTGATTGAGTAGGAGATGGCCATGAGGGCCAAGCAGAGACATACCTCACTCTCATTCCTGGTGTTGATCACCGAGTTGTGCAGATGGGCACGTGTTCCTAGATATAAAAATATGGATGTGGAGGTGACATCCACCTCCTCTACTAACATCTGGCGTATTGAGGTTGAGTATTTACGGGACAAGGCTGACATGAGGAGGGAAGCACCGGTGGATACTTCCGAGAGATTGACGTTGACATGTTGCCGATAGAGGAAATTATGCCCCCTTAGGCTAGTGGGCCTTCAGGTACTTCTGGACATTCTTCTTTTGAGACTTCGAGTTCATCTGTTGCACCCCCTCCTCCAAAATCTTCTAATGCTCCTACTTCTACTTCCCGACCCCTATCACCCATGCCATGTTGTATAAGATGGGCCATCTGGCTCATTCAGCCGATGTGTGTGCCCTCTCAGGTTGAGTCTTCTATGCCTGGGATGATAGAGAGAGTGATAGTTTCTACCTTGGCCCTACTTAGGACTGAGATGAGGGATCACAAGTTGGCACTGGATACCCTTACGATTAGAGTTGCAGCTTGTGAGCAGACCTATGGTGCTATAGAGGAGGTGACGTCCTTGAAGGCCGATATTACTGGGTTGAGAAAGGATGTGGACCAGCTGAAGTCCACTAATTTGACTATGTTTTTTGGGATGGTGGAGATTCTCGACATGCCGAGTGTAGATATTCCAGCTTGTTCTGAGGTGCCTCCAGCTACTGCCGGAGATGAGACTAGAGCTGATGCTGATTTGGTTGACTTGAAGGGTTCCATGTTTGAGACTGCTAGGCAGGAATCGCATCAGGGCACACCTATGGTGGCTCCAGTGGAGCCAAGGATGCTGAGATACTGGGCACTGATGCCCCGACAGAGGGAGTTGTGGATATGCAGACTTCACCCAGGCCTAGCCTGGCAGGATGATTTTCCTACCTCCTTCTCTGTTACTTTCTAGACTGTTTTTGTATTTTGTTGCATTTGAGGACAACTGCATATTTTGTTGGTGGGGTGAGGTATTTTCATACCTATATCTTGTGGCTATTTTATGAATATTGGTTTGCTTTTGATTGTGTTTTGTGAATATTGGAGTTTATTGGTTTATATATATCTTGGTTGTTGGATTGTGGTTGTGGATAAATTGTGGCCCATTATTTTAATTTGAAAATGGTTTTGAACCGAGTTTTAAAAAATTTCCACCTCTTTTATGAGTGATTGTGGTTGTTCTTGTGCAAATTTGAGTGTCGGTTGTAGTTAATACCGATGACTCGAATAGTGCTCTTAATGAACAAAATGAAAGTGCGGCTACGATGAGGCAAACTAAGTTACATAAGCAATATGTGGACTTTTAGCATCTCGTTGTGACTAGTCGGTTGTCGAATGAGTCTCTTGTGATGAACATTGTATGCTAGTTAGAAAGTGTGGAGTCTTGTTTGATAATTGTATCAATGCCTTGTGTGGTGAGGTTACCATGAATATTGTGCTTGATGACACCTATAATTTGCCCCGTTGGTTTGATTGATTGAGTGAAGCAAGCAATTGAAATGATCTTAGGCAAGAGTTTTGAAGAGTGAGTCAATTTGACAATATACCTCTTTGTGGCCAACCTTGTGAGAAGTGTGAACCTTGCTTGACACCTTTTGAGTCTATCCTTTTCTTTGGAAGAAACTTGAACAACTTTGACCTCACCCATAACCTTCATGAAGTATTGGTTCGTTTGAATAGTCAACTTAGGCCAAAAGCCTAAGTTGGGGGTATGGTGAAAAAGAAGGAAAGTCAAGAAGTGTGAAAAGTCCCCTTTGATGGATTGTTTTGAAAAAGATGGAACCCCTCCATATAAACAAAAAGAAGAGAAAAAGAAGAAAGAAAAGCAAAAGACTGAAAAGGAGAAAAATTTGTGAAATAAAGTGTGTGAAAATAGTGAAAGAAATGGGGTATCCGGTGATTCATGTTTAGTTGAATAATAGGGTAAATTATGAACATGTTTGAATGTGAAAGAGAAAGAGAAAAAGTATTTTTCAGTCCATACTTCATGAAGGTAGAAGTCACTAAGCCTAAATGACCATATCTTTACACTCAGCCCCATTACAAGCCTTGAAAAGACCTTTATGATTTTGAGTGAGCTGAAATGAATGTTGATTGGAAAATAAGGGCAAGCCTATGGGTAGAGTCATGCATGTGTTCATCTTTGTGAGTGTGAGAGTTGTATGTGATTCCGAAACTTTAAATTGTTGAGAAATTTTGTGTGATTATGGAATCATCTTTGTTGTGAGGGCATTGAGTACCTTTGTTGAGCTTGAACTTGCATTTGAAGCAAGCATTGTGAGCTTGAGTACTCTTGATAATGGTGAGTCAAAATTTGAATCTTTAAGTGCACAAATGAGCATTGTATGTGTAGTTTGAACCTTTTGTGTGCATTCGTGTTGAGTCTTCAGCAGCACTGTTTGTAGACATCCTTGTTGAACTGATTAATCTTGAGTTTTACTTAAGGACAAGCAAAAGTTTAAGTTGGGGGTGTTGATGAGTCCGAGATTTTGACTCATTTAGGGCTTTCTTTTGATACACGCCCCGAGACTACCCCCGATACGCGGACACGGGACCTAGGACCATAAGTGATCCAAGCTAACCATGTTGGCATGATCATGAGCATACTAAAGATAATAAACTGATGCGAAAGCTAAATCATAAACAAAATAAAAAGATGGGGAATACCCATATACTATAACTGAGATAAATGATAACTGATAAGTTTAATACAAAGAAGATATTAACTCAATAATAAGCTGAATCTAACTATGTCTGAAATAAGCCTCTAAACTGACTAGAAATGTTGGGATATGCCCCAACTAGATCTAGCAAAATTGTAACTAAAAGACTGAAAGCAATAAAGATAAACATGTCACTAGTCCTCGAAGAATGAGGACTCACCACTGATGATGTTGAACTGAAGATCGGGAATCGATCTAGGCGTGATATGGATGCTGAGAACCTGAACCTACATCATGAGAAGATGTAGCGCACGTATGCGTCAGTACTTGAAAGGTACTGAGCATGCAGGATAGAGTAAAGCTGAAATAAATATATAACT
>JAJOOO010000075.1:0-47669 GCA_029582685.1 Solanum piurae | reverse complement strand
ATATATTTCCTCTGTCCTTTTTTACCTGTCAAATTTTGACTTGACATATCTATTAAAAAAAACAAAAAAAGGTTAAAATTTTTCCTGAACTATGCGAAATAGATCATTTATACCCTCAGTTATATTTTTGAATAAAAATGCCCTCATCATTATCCCAAGACTCAAGAGACCATAAATACCCTCAAGAGTTAAAACCAACTACAAGGCAAGCCACATGACACTAATTCCTCCACCTAAGCTTGCCAACTAGGATACCTACTCATTAATTTTGACCAAATTTATAACCTGAATCCTAACTTGGTTCTTGCTAAACCCGATCCTAAAATTAAGAGGCAAACATTGTCTTTTCACCACAATTAGTTTCCATTGTGAATAATTTTATTTGATAATTTTGAAGGTGATTATTGTATTGGCAATGGGTGCAATAGGGTCATCAGCAGCTATAGCGTACTTGGCTCAGAATGGAAACCAAGATGCAAATTGACAGCAATTTGTTGATTTATGTGAAAGGACCTGTGGAGCCGTGGTAGCCGACTGTGTTGCATGGTATTTGAGCTTAGCTTCTCTGTTCTGGTTGCTTGGAAGGATTTAACACATGAAAAGTTGTGCTTGAGGGCCTCTATGACAAAGTTGAGGTGAAAAGATAGATGTTTGCCTTTTAATTTTAGGGGGTCGGATTTTAATAAGATTGGTTTAGAATTAATGAGTGGATATTCTACCTGACAAGCTTAGGTGGAGAAATTAGTGTCACATAGTTTGTCATGTTGCTGATGTTAACTCTCGAGGGTATTTGTGATATTTTGGAATAACGATGAGGACAATTTTAATTCGAAAATATAACAGAGGGTGTAATTGATTTATTTCACATAGTTCATGAGACAATTTTGACCATTTTCCCTTTAAAAAATATTAATTGATATTACAAATTTACTATTTTACCCCATATTATTTGATAAGAAAAGGACATCAAATTAAAAAATATTTTATAAGTTTGTAGAAACAGAATATCTTATATTATTTTAGATTCATGGATTATGGCATGATTTTGTAATTGAACACCTTTTAGTTCTTACATATTTTATAACTGGTTGTTAAATAAGATTTATAATAGACACCCTTCCTCTGACTTCCGTGGTTGATAATTTAATATAAGTAATTGCTTACCATGTCGACAAGAATGATGCTATGTTAATCCTAAAACACAGTGGAACAAATGCTCATGACATTCAAGTGGGACATAATTAATAAATGATGAGAGAAGTGTCTAGGTAGGCACATTAGCAAATTCTACCATTTTATATTATAATCAAATAAAGATAGGACAATATACTAATTTAATATTCTCCCAATGAATTGTTGAGTCTTTTTTTATCGTTCAAAATAAATTGTTCAAAGTTCAAGAGAGTTGTTAGATTTTTTTTTCATTTTTGTCCGTCATTTATATTTTTTAGGTGATAATTTCAAGAGAGCTAATTGCTCATATTTATGATTTTACTTTGAAGTATCTATATTTTCAAGAAGGGAAATGAGACAAATATACCTCCAAACTATCGTAAATGGTATGTAGATACCCTCCGTCATACTTTTGGGACATTGGTGCCCTGCCGTCCAAAAACTAAAGCATATATGCCCTTCACTCTAACGGAAGACAAAATAGGGACACGTGACGCAATATTTTTCATCGATTTGATATTTAATAAATGTCGAGTCAGTGGATAAGATTATGACACGTGTATGTCTGTTAGTATAAAGGGTATATATGCTCTAATTTTTGGACGGCAGGGGCACCAATGTCCCAAAAGAATGACGGAGGGTATCTGTATACCATTTACGATAGTTCGGGGGTATATTTGTCTTTTTCCCCTATAATGAAAGCAAATTTTGAGATAGACTTAAGCATATTGAGTGTTATCATTGTGGCATAAAAAGACACAAAAATATTTTGTCTTAAGTTGAACCTATCTAAGGATCCAAATAAGGTATTGTTGGAAAACTATATGCACAACGGAAGCATACTAGAATCATATTGCTTACATGAATAATAGATAACCAATAATGTTTATGCTAGAACACATAAACTTGCTAAAAATTAATTCAAAAATTACCTCTTGAAGCGTGAGCAGATACCTTCAAGCGAATCCACAAATTAGACAGACCTTCAAGCGAATCCACAAGATAGAAACCAACTTTATAGTCTTCTACAATGATCCCAAGTTCACATCCGAACTCTCTCAATACTTGGGTGGGCAAGTATCAAATAGAATATATTTTTTTTTTTAGGTTAGAAGAAACCCTACTTATATAGATTTCTTCCCACTCCAACAAGGAGAAGAAAAAACAAGTTTTTCTTGAAAAAAGAAGAAAAAACACACGTTGGTTATTCTTCAACCAAACTAACGTGTCTTCCTCTTCTTTTTCCTTAGAAATAAGATTCTGAGTTCTAGTTAAGGATTCGTTTGGCCATAGATTTTCCAAGTAATATTTGGGGGAAAATATATTCATGATATGATATTTTAAGTCAAGCATGAGTTTTACAATTTGTCATTATTTGGCAAATATTTTTGGCAAATAACCCAAATTCTCAAATACTAGAAAAAACTAGTATTTGGGCCAAATCTCATTATTTGGGAGCTTTTAAAAATTTAAATTCTACACCAAACTTTAATCTTTTACAAAAACATCCTCTATAGTAGTTGTTTGCACCGTATTACATAATTTTTATGTGCACACCAAAACAGTGATGGAATATGAAAGTGATGATATGGTTGTTGATGAAAATAACGAACAATCGGCTCAGAGTAATAAAGTAATGTGCTTCATCTATTTCATCTACTTCACGATGTACGGAACGATGCTTGTTGCACTCACTCCGAACTATCACATTGCTCGAGTGTCATGGACACTACTTGTTATTTGCTGCAACGAAGATCCAATTGAATTGTTGCATGAATCTTGTTATGTCGACGTTTCTATCTTGCTATGTAATATAACTTATATTTAATTTTGATAGTTTTTAAAACATATGAGTATAAATCATATTTCTTTAAAAAGTGAAATATGTTTCCCAAATATTATGGCCAAACACATGGTGAAATTTCACCCAAATAATATTTGCCAAAAATATTTGGAAATCTATGGCCAAATGCTAGCTAAATATGGGCACTATAGAGACCACATAATTAATTATTGAGGCTTCCTAGTATGAAAATAATTCCAAATAATTAATTTGAATTATTCTTACCATAATAAATTACAAATCATTCCACTAGAAATTCGCAATTGCACTCCTCTATTTATATTTTGAAATTCTCCATTAAACACTTATGTAATTCCCCATGTAAAGATTACATATACTAATCAATCAATTAAATTATTGAAGAATTTAATTCAATGATTAATTTCCTTTAGAGCACTGCTTAACTTATTTCATGTGTCGAATTCATAAATCCATTTGCAAAGTTTGATATGATGAAAACTTATAAGCTTCTCAAAAAGGCATATCATTAATCTTTATATCGAGACATGGATTCCATCAACTAACTTATTATTTCACCAATATATATTATTATCATCTAATCTACCAGGCATATTGACCCATCTCGGAATCTCACCTTTTAATAAATCAAAACGATAATTATTATATACAAATCATAAGAGTTATATCAGGATTGAGAATATAAGTACATTTAACAGTTTAGAGAATATGCTTTTGTCAGTCAGTCCAAAACAACTATCTCTACTCGATCCCGTTCAATACATACAAAATGCACTAGCACAAGAAGTTGGAACTATATATACCGTTCCCTTAATCAAGATAAATTATATATAATCTTGTGCTACAATCATACCGATGGCATGTCAAATTTCCATCTTAGATTGTGAACAAAAAACTTTTTACTTATAAGAAACAATGATTTAATCTTCTGTGTATGAACTAAAACTCTATACACTAAATCATCTACTATATAAGTAAACAGACACCATAAACGAATATATGATCTATTAATTTTTTTATTAAAACTGAATAATTATTCTATAATAATTAATATATCAAAATATATGATTAATAATGTATATCCCAAGAGATACATCTAGAAAATTTAATTTCATTCCCATCAAATACAAGCAGGAAATGGTGATGAAAATTTCATGTCATTGACAAGATTTAATTTTCTATTTATTTATGTAATCGTTTCCCAAAAGTATAAAATACATACCATTGTCTTAAATTTTCCAAACAACTAACAAATGATCAAGTTATGCACATCTTGTGCAAATATCTTTTTAGATGCACTCAAATTCATTAAATAACCATAGATTTAATTTGCTAGTGCCTTCAAACAACTTCGAAGGCATTTAAGATTAATTATTGTCGATGGAAAGAGTTGTAGAAATTAATATCATATATCATACCGCATATAGTGGTGGATTCAATCTAAAAAGAGATCTACCACTGCACTACAACTTACATTTTTGTTCATAAGGGGTTTCAAAATTATTATATCTACATAAATTTAAAAAATTTATCTTGTATATACATTGTAATTTTTCGCCGAAGGAGTTCGAATAAACCCCTAGAGACCATGTGGGTCCGCCCCTGCCGACATATTATAGCGAGTTAGAAGGCTACTATATACTTGAGCATGCCAGTATTATCATATTAATTCGTTTATTGCATGTTTTTTTTTGCAACAAAAAACTAGTAAACACAAAGGTCCCTTTTAGAGTAAAATTTTGTCAGCACCTACCATGTCAATAATATCGACATAAGGTAAACAAAAAACCAAAAAAAAAAAAAACTAACCACTATAAAATGCTTTTTCTTTATCAATTTTTCAATTATTCTTGGATGACCACTAAATTTTTTGAAAGTCTACGCTACATTAATAAGTTTCTTAGCATGCTCTCCACCATTAATTGCACAATCCAAATTATTGTAATTAAATATATTTCAGGACATATTGACCTATAACATTATTTATTATTTCAAGTGATTTGATAGATCATGAAGGGAGGTGTTGAAATAAAATAAAAATTAAATTAATTGGATAACTAGTTTATATAACATTTAATTATCCAATGCAAAACATGTTTAGTATCAATTTAATTAAATTAAACTCAGAGGTGGAGAAGTAGTTGAAACGCACTAAAAAATTTCACAAGTCAAAAAGAGAGACCTGCCTATATTTGCCCTCTTTCTTAATTCCAAAAAAATGATTTGTGAAACTTCTCAAAAAAATATTTATAATATTTAATAATTATATGCACTAACTACGTATATATATAGTGTATATATCAGTTTTACCTAGTTACCCGCATTATTTTTCAGATTAAAAAAAATGTTACTCCTAATTTACTTAATATAGGCAATTCACCTCTAGTTATAGTCTTTAAAGTAAGCAATTCATATTTTTCGTGTCATCACTTGCAAAATTAAATCTGCCGTGAAGACATGATTTGAATGCTATAATTGAACTGATAAAAAATGTTGGGGGATTTATTTTCATCTGCCTAGCTAAACTTTAGTGGACAATAATTGAAATCCATACAAGCTAGTATGACACTATTATTATTATTATTATTATTACAAAAAAAAGAAGAAAAAAGACATCAATTACATTTGTCATGTTGGGGATTTAATTTATTTGATTCCCCCAACTGTGATTTTCCCTGAGGCCCTTTAGTCCTTATGTAGAGTCTATACTGATCAAAAGTCCTTGGTGGATACAATGGAGAAACATTGTGTGTGGTGAGAAGCTCCTTTACTGGTTCTATCATCAAATCACTTTTTGGATTGTAGAAAAACGCTAGGGAGATGCGTTCTTCTGCGGAATTTACCATCACTCGATGCTCAACGCTCTTATATATCGCATTGCTTAATATCTACATATTTAAGTACACCAACACACAAATTAATTGTTGACCAAGTAACATCTCAATCATATGAAATATTCAATAGCTGAGATATATATATACTCTACAATCAGAAAAAAAAAAAAGAGAGAATGAAAATCAAGAAGAATATTCATGTACAGTTTTTCTAGTGGTCCAACATTTCATTTATGTTGTAATTTATCTTCAGATGTGAGGTCCATATATTCAATGAACCTGGTTAGATGTCATATATCAAAATAAAAAAGATGTGACATGTGACAGTGTTGAATGTTGAATTGATGTTTTATTTTTATTTTATCCTTGCGTGATCTTTGTGAAAAAAATGTGAGAAACAATTTAGAATTATTAAGACTTATCCTTAATTATAATATTGCAAACAACTTGTCCATGACGTATAATATTTTTCTAAAATTTGGTCAATTTCTTCTCTTTAAAGATAATGTAATTGCAAATAGAAACTGCTAGTACTAAAAATAAACATCAAGTACTTGTGTTTTGTATTACAAAGTCATGTTTTTATTTTTTGATGTTTTCCATTAAAAGGGGAAAATTAAATATGTTGTGGTACTAAAAATAACCTGAATTTGATCGCCTATATTGACGATGAAAGCATGTGTAGCTGGTTTTACAGTGATCCAATGAGCGTTGCGTCGGACCTGAAGGCCAGCGACATGGTGGTCCGGAAGGAGAATGGTCATGCCACCAGGATCCGAATGTGGAGAAAGGCCTAAGGTCAAGTCTGGTTGTGGACATTTTGGATAAAAGTTAACCCTTAGACATGCTCCTATATCTTCACCACCAAATGCATTTTGTAAAACATCTTTTTTTAATCCAAGATTTTCTGATAATATCTTCATTAAACGTCCACCAAAATTCACCACTTGTTTTGAATATTCTTCCATTACTTTCCTGCATTCATCATACATCTTAGATCAAAGAATTTCCACGTGGTGCATGCAAAAAGAAAAGTAACATATATATATATATACCTTAGGGAAAGAGGGAGGGCAGGCCATTTGTTTTGGTCCTTCAAATATCCAGGAAGATAGTGAAGAAAATAATAATCACTCCAATCAAGAATAGCACCTTTCTCAACTCCAAGTCGACTTCCATATCCCTCATAAGTCTTAGGCGTATTTCCATAACTTTGCTTAACATCCATCGGCTGATGAAAAAAATCTCTCCAAACTTGTCGCGCTTCATCCATGAGCTCTCGCGGAACGCCATGATTAACAACCTGAAAAAATCCCCAATCTCGACACGCTTCTGAAATTTCTTCACAATTACTGCTTCCCTCAAGATCAATCGTTGGAATATTAACATCACTAAACTTAGTACTTAATGATGCCCTCTCATTTTGTGGCTTCACATATTTTGTTGGAATTGTAGACATCCCACTATCAGATAAAGATTGGACACGAACTATTGGTTCTGGCCAATTATCTCGTGGGGATTTCATTATTTCCTAACTTTACTCTTTATTTCAACAATAACAATACCTTATAATAATAATATGCAACAAATTAAAACAGTCCTTCTCCATCAACATCTAAACAAATCTCTCTGTATTCACAGAAATTTACAGATTATACGACGAGAATACCAAGGGGCAACTTGCCGCTGAATTTTCTACAAATTATACAACAACTGGAGAAAATTGTAATGGCGCAACAATTATATATATAGTGGCCAAGAGGAGGCCTCCTACCACTTTTCAGAAAAAAGATTTATTATACATTCCCTTAGAGATGATTTTTCATTTAGTTACTCAAGAAGCATAGTTGTCAATGAAGTGGTTGAGAACCGTGAGATTTCAGATTCAAAATTCGGTGAAGACAAGAAACACTAATAGAAGTTTGACAAATTATGATTACTATGTCTCAAGAAAGATCAAATAATTGGCTATAATAAACCTCATAAAAAATATATATTCGAATTTAAGACCTCCATTCGAATTTGGCTTTAGGCCACCAATTTATTAGAGCCGCCCCTGGCCTTGTTGGACATATCTATTGATTGTGGGAGGTGACAAGTATCCGGTGAAATTATGGTAAAACAAAAATTTGAAATCAAGAAAAAAACAATTGATAGTGAAACAATTTGATTGATTTTATAATCACATCGATGTATATATTTATTTATTTTTAAAAAAAAAACTGATTTAGACTACATGTTTTAAGAATTTATATTTTTCTTTAAAATTTTGTGCTCTTAAATCACAAGATGGGAGGATTAGTGGTAGAGCCACGTATAGTTGAGAAGTGTCAATCAATATTCCTTTGTCAGAAAATACACCATATAATTAGATTAAAAAACGATTTTATATCTTTATATATTGATATTCCTTAATCAAAATTGTGAGAAAAGTGGACGGTTGGGTTTTGTGTTGTGTAGTGAAATGGGGTAATGGAGGTAAGGAGAACGTGACAAATATGATAAGGCATAATTAACACGCTATTGTTATAACGTGGGGTTTTAGTGTGTTGGTACCTCGAGTAGTTGATCCCTCCATTTGGGCCGTTGAATTGCAACCCCTGTCCCAATAACATATAAATGGTGCAGATTTATTTAGTTAACCTAGTGTGGTCACTCTTTCCTCTTCACATTTAAATAAGATGTATTAATTCTCAAATCTGTCAAAACAACGTAAATGAACAAAAATATCAATTGCACTTTGAGTAAAAAACAATACAGATTGAAACGAGCAAAAGTATAAAAGAAATTCATATCTCAATCAATAGTTTGTTCTGGATTATAAAATCAAATTCAGTAACCTACTAACTCAATTTGCAGTAGGGATTTTTAGCTCTGTTAGTTAGGAGTTTCTATATGTGGGCTGCCTTAATTATTTCTAGTATAACTTACCTATACCTAGTAACAGACCCACCAGCCACCATGAAAGGAACTTCAACAACTAATTAATTAAAATTCTCAAGGAAGCCATTACTTTTCGTATTAGAGCTTTTTAGTTGCACTTCTTGAGATATTTGGATGGGGAATGGGTCCTTGTCACGGCAGGGAGGAGAGAGAATTTTTTTTTTACCATGGTTAGAAGGTAAGGTTAATTAAATAAATCTGCACCATTTATTTGTTATTGGGACAGGTATCTCAATTTCAATGGAGAGATCAACTACTGGAGGCTGGAAGTAAGCCGGATCCGTTGGTGGGCACAAGTTGGGATATTATTTCAGAATTATGTGTACTATATTGCACAGGCGCTGACCACCACTAATAACAAGACAATCTATTTAGTATATCAATTTAATAATTACCTGCTCATGGAGACAAATGCATTTTCCATGGTTTACTATACAATTCCAATCAAAATGAATAAAAGTGTTGTATACGAACATAACAAACAACATGTGCTTTTTCTAAATTGATAGAGGACCATTTACTCACGCAACACTAGGAATGACTAGGATTGAAAACGGAAGTATAACATGGAGGGACCTTTTATTCATATTCATCTTCATGTGTCTTTTCTTCATTGGTCCAATTTATCTTTTTTCAAGTTTAAAATATATATCTGAATATTATATAAAAAAATATTTTTAAAATCTAAATACTAGATACTTGAGATGTTAACAAAAAAATTGGGGCTTCGAATTTCGGCCACCAACTGACCGAACAAACTTAAGGGTAACAAGGAGGATAATGTAGTTCGGAGGTTAAATGAGAGATAATATCTTAAATGGTCACTCAACTTTGAATAGTTTACTCAGAAAGTCACTCAACTTTCGATAGTTACTCAACTTTATTTTATAACTCAAAAGGCACTCAATTATTGGTATTTCACTCAGAAAGTCACCCAACTATTGATATTTCACTTAGAAAGTCACTCAACTATTGATATTTTACTTAGAAAGTCACCCAATTAATTTAAATAATTTTTTAATTAAGTTTTGTTGAATCTAATTTTTATTTTAAACTATTTTTTAAGAGATAATAAGATATCCATTTTAATTGTCTTATTTACCCGTTCAAGTTATTTAGTTATAATGTTTTTGAAAAACATACGGTAGCAGTTGACGGAAAAAAAAATCTTTTAACATTCTAGCAACTGTGATCCCAAAAAAGAGATGTCGGAATCGAGAAGTAATTACTAATTAAGAAGTAATCTAAACAAACACACAGTTAATCTTATCATTTTTTTCAAAAGTTAGTTTTAAAAAAATTGCATTTCACTAAATTTAATAAAATAATTAAATGAGCATGTTATCTTTTTATATATAAAAAAAATAGTTTAAAACAAAATTTAGTGAAAAAATCATTTAAAATAATTGGGTGACTTTCTAAGTAAAAAATTAATAGATGAGTGACTTTTTAAGTGAAATATTAATAGTTGAATGACTTTTGAGTTATAAAACAAAGTTAAGTGACTTTCTAAGTAAACTATCCAAAATTTAGCGATCATATGAGATATTAACTCATTAAAGGATCACATTTTGAAGGGAAAATGTCAAAAGCGTTTCTTTCATATCAAGAAAAGTGTGTAGAGGCCAGGAAAAATTGATTGGATCAGAGGCGATGCTAATGCCATTTTTTTCTTCTTGATAGAATTCCCATCATTATTTTTAATGGACAATAAATTTTCAAATTGACTAACGCTGACAAAATGTGGGACTACGGCCATTTGTCTATTTACTTTATTTGTTTGTTGGGGACCAATCTGCAACTCTTCCAATAAACTTTTAAAAATTTCCTTACTATTCACGATTTTCATATCATGTTTTAAATTTTTAATCGTGTCAAATTACGCCACAAATTTTTGCAGGTTCTATTAGTCGTGTCTCTATGCACGATGTGGTACTCCTCTATTCCATATTGACTCAATTTATGAGGCAATGCACACCTATTCAGCTCGTGAAATAACATTTTTAACTACTATATTTTTTTTATCTCTCACTTCTTTGACCATATCTTCTTCCGCCACCATCACCATTTCTATTGCGCCCGCCGCTCCCACCACCATCCACCCTTCTCTCTCTCATCTTCAGTCACCTCATCCTCTTCTTCACCACTATCATATTCATCCGAAAAGCATTATTATCCTTTTCAAAAATTAAAAAATTCTTCTTGAAATTGATTTTTCTTTAGCACCCAAAACAAAAACAAGAAAAAAAGGAAGAAAATGGAGATGGGTTCAACTACGAACCAAACAATTTTAAAATTCCTTTTTCAAAAGGGGAAAAACAACACAAAATAGACCCAATTGTGAAAATTATTTACCCAAATTGGACATAACCCAAATTATTATCCTTAATGGACCCATGACCCAAATTATTTATCCGCTTACCCCACTTTCTCCTTTCTTATTTTGCGCATGACGTCAACATTACTACTATGAATTAATCCTCTGTGATACTCCGTCGATATATTGATACTTTAACGATATCATATAGGAATGGACTTCGTTTTTAAGAAATAAATAAGAAACAATTAGGAATAAATTATTAAAGTCATAATCTTATTCATTAAACTCTAAATTAGTAGAAAATATATTTATTATTTTTCTCGTTTTGCAAATTTTAAAAAAATTGTATTTAAATTTGACTCTTTCTAAAACTGTTTTTAAATTAAAATATTGATGAACTGAAACACACCTCAATGATACCACGACAGTGTGTAGATATACGTAATGGTATTCATGGATGATTGAGTAATCTCATCGAACAATTGAAGCAAACCTCAATGAAAGCATTATTCAGTTACTCATAGATACCATGAGAGTATATTATATTTTGATGGTATCAAGGAGGAAGAATCAGTCACTCTTTGATATCATCAGAGTATATTCATACACTGAATATACTGTGATGGGATCAGAGAGGGAAAAAAAGTTGGTGCTGACATCAGGATGATGTCAACGTGTGAATAAAAATAGATATATGTCATTTTAAAAATAAAAAGGAGGTATGGAGGTAATGAGGCATTAAGGAGAAATATTTTACTTTTTTAGGATATAAGTATTCTTTTCCCTTTTATGAGTAATTTCTTTTGAAGCCCAATTCCCCCATTAACTATTGAAGAAAAAAGGGGAGTTAATATCTTAAAATGTCACTAAATTATGAGAAATTATCTAGTAAAGTCACTGAACTTTATTTTGTATCAATAAAATCATTCAACTTAAGATTTTTATCTTTAAAAATTATTTAACTACAATTATCATTAAAATAAATTTAACATGATAAATTAAATTAATATTTTATGCTATTTAAATATGAACCCACAAATAAATAAAATTTTAATCTATTTTATTATTGTATTCGATCTACCCACAAATTGAATTCATCAAATTGTAAAACCATATTTCCCCTGGTAAGCTAAGTCTCCTGCATCTTCTACTTCTTTCTTTACTTTTAAGATACACATTCTTTAAAAGAAAAGTTATGGAGGAGTATTTTATTGAAGTTCAGAATCAAAAGAAGAAGGAAAAGACTAGAAATCATAGCAAAGTATCGGAATTATTTTTGTAATTTTTTGTGGTTATGTCAGACACAAATTATGACACAATATTTGTTTTCTTTTCTTTGGTGGCTAAAATGGTGTTCATAAGTATCATAGTATGCAATAAGAAATGGTCTTTATGTTAATTTGCTTATCTGATATTAGAACTACTATACCAAAATGATTATATCACATCTATTTCTCTTTAGTTTCATTCCCAATGTTGGTTACAAGTGTTTCAAATGGTAGTGATATGAAAGAAACTTTGAGCTTCTGACATAATCCAAAGAAAAACGTAACTACTTGTTTTGCAAAATGAGAAAAAACATACACGGCAGAAAAATAGAAAATATATATAATTTTGTTTACTTACGGGTTTATGATTATATGGAATGAAAATAAATAGATTCTATAATTTTGTTTGTTTGTGGTTTTATAATTAAATAGATAAAAAATAATTTAGTTTATCATGTGAAATTTATTTGAATGATAAATGTAGGTGAATGATTTTTGAAGAAAAAAGTCTAAAGTTTAGTGATTTTATTGATATAAAATATAGTTTAGTGACTTTGTTAGATAATTTTTCATAGTTCAGTGACCTTTTAAGATATTAACTCGAGAAAAGGGATAGAACTGAAGAAAGTGAAGAAGGGTTCGATTTCAAACAAACAATTTCAAAACCCCTTATTTAAAGCTAGGAAATAGTTTAAATTCGAATCAATAGAAATGTTCCATAGGTATAACTTATAAGGTTGCTATGAGCAGTGCAACACTCATCTGGGCCTTTGTGGCCAAGATTAGCATGGTAGAGAGGTTTAGTATTGCTAAGTTTGTTACCCAATTTTGTCTATACTCATAAAATTAGAAAGCTGAAAAAATGTTGATTTACTTAACCTGTGCAGTGTGTTGATTGAATTAGTTATTTATTTTTCAAATTAGTTAATATAATATACATGATTGATGATTACTATAAATAAATTAAATGATAAGATTGTAATATTCTATTAACTTTCTCTAAAATTATATTATTTAGGCATTGACATAATTTACATGCTAAAATAATTGAACTTGTTGTAATGACGAAATGTTTGAGTGATATATACAGATAAAAAATAGCATGTAATAATATTATATATTAGTATATTCAAGTACAACATCTCACATCTAGAAAATACTAAAAAAAATGGCTCATGTCAGCATGGGCCCAACATTTATATATATTATTAATGTTCTAAATAAATCTAAATATATATATATATATATAAAGCTGGATGTTAAATATGTTGATGTGACACTCTCTAAGGACAATAAATCTATTTTTCTATTTTCTTCTTTTTTAAAACATTTTTTAAATGTTTTTCCTATCAAATAAAATAAATATTTTTTACCATCTAACTGAAAGCAATTACCACATATTCATTGCTTAATTTAAAGCGGTACATCATAAGTTATAACAACTCTTTGCCTTCTTCTTTGTAACAACCCAATTTATGACATGTCTTTTGGCCTTCTCCCCAATCCAATTAAAACATTTACCTACTTAATTATCACATTCTACCGTTTTATTTTTTCTTCAACTGACAATGAATTATTGTATTAAATAGTAATATTTAATTGTCCATTTTTTAATTAAGACTGAGTAGTATTTAATTGTGTATATATATTTTGTAAACCAGAAAGTCCATAAATTTGTAAGGTCACTATTCAAAACTCAAATTCATAACAACATTCTTCGTATTGCTAAATTTTTTACATCTTTATTGTGCGAGTCAATCATCAAGAAAGAGTGATTTTGCTCCACGAAGAATGATTTTATTTCGTATTTAACAAAAGAAGAGGAGAAGGGGCAAGAAGCTCTTCAAAGATCAGAAATTCAACCAAAACTTCCACACTTTTTTTTTTATAGTGAAATAGGACTTATGGATTATTTTTGTACTCTTTGAATATTTGAGAAACATGAAAAAATGAATTTCATGGGGTTGTGATGATTTTGGTTATTTTTTGTTTCAATTCAAGTACAAGTAATTTCAAGGTAGTTTTTGAAGTAGGTTATAGACAAAAATTTAATATTGATATTTACATGCCTAAATGTTTAGTCGTTATTTTTATGATAGCTTTTTTCTCCTCTTTAATAAATTTATAGAACTCAATTCTTATGCATCTTTTTTTTTTAATATATAATTTTGGTACAAACATAGTTCTTATGCTTAGTAGCATGTTAGTTAAACCTTTTGTTTAGATATATAAATTTATGAAGTTAGGCGTGACAAAGAAATCTATATACATTTTTTTTTTAATCTTTATCTTTGTAATTAATGAATTGTTAGCTATTATTTGTTTTTCTCCTCCTCTTTTAGTTTTAATATGTTTCTTTGCATGTGTAAGTTAGTTTTAATGTGTAACGTTTTATGCTTGATTAGACTTTCTTATCAGGGGAAAGTTGGAGAATTTGGAGCTCACACTCTTTTCTTATTTGAGAATTGCTATAAATCATTCTTTTGTTACAAGAATAAGGTAGAATATGTAGGATCGAAGTTGAAATTAATTTATAATCTATTTATTTGAGATATAAATTTAGGTAGGATTATAATTTCGAAATAACTTTGTCCGCAAACCAAACAATTCTTCAAGGATTATGGTGGGAGCATGATGTATTGATGCAATCTCCTTCTTTAAAAGACATTTCGCAATACAAATTAGCTAATGTGTGGATGAATATCTTTAATTTCATGAATAAATATCTTTTGAATATTGAATAATTTATTTAAAAATAATTACAAGCAGAAATTATTATTGAATCTACATCTTATTTCCATTAACACAACTTTGATTTAGTTGTTATATCAATTGTCAGACTTTCATTTTCTTTTTCAATGTATAGATCTAGATTTCTATGATATTAGTTTTTAATGATTTTATTTGAGATCTCGATTTTTTAAAACATGACATGCAATTCTTTTCTTCTGTTTCTAATCTTCCCCTAATCGTTACTTTTGATTTTAAGTTTGCTTTCTCTTGGACTAAAATTCTCTACATTCTTTTGAGACCAAATGTGTATCTTATTATGTAAAAAACAAAATTACGTCTAAATATGGTAACTAAATAACAGTTATTAATTTTTAATAATTAAATTATTTATGGACAAAATATACGTAACAAAGGACAGGCGACAAGACTTGTATGTTACACATTTTTTTTTCTTTTTTCTTATGAAAGGATTTTTCCTCGAAAACTATGTGACACTTTTATTCCTTTTTTTAATATATATATAAATATTATTTGCAATTCTTTATCAATTAAATAAATTTATAAATACCGCACGTAGTGCGGACAATTTCACTAGTTCCTAATTATTTAGGAGTATAGTATGCATTTGCGAAAGATGTTTTTCAAATAGTCAAATTCTAGAAACTAAAATAATGACCACATTGAATTGAACCAGATCAATTTTTAGTTTTCTTTAATTAAAACTATAGATTAGATAAATTTTTATTTTATAAAAATAAATTATAAAATATTAATAAAATAGACGAAAATATTTTTTTACTTAATTTGTTAAAATGAACAAGTGTAAGAGTAAATATTTTAATATAAGATTTAAATTTTAAAAATTATTATATATGTTATTAATTATAATTAATTGATATGAATTGATTTCACAAAAAATCCCAACAAATTGGGGAATAACATTTTCATCGTATCATTGGTTCTCATTATTTATTTATTTCCACAAATTACTTTCTCAATATAACTTTTAAATATATATTCTCTTGTTCAATCTTATTTGTCACATTCAACTATTAAGAAAATAATGATTAACATGACTATTTTTTTCACAAAATACTCCTATTAATTAATATTTAATATTAGGTATTAAAAAATAATTTTAAAAAATAAGTAATTAATATTAAAAATAAAATATAAGAAAATTATTGTCCTCACTTGGCATTTTAATAATAACAAGGAAAAATAAAATTTATCTTTTAATAATGAATAAATAATAACACACAAAATAATATTTAACTTATGCCCGATACATAAAAATAGCGTGCTTCTATTCACTAAACAAATTTAAAAATACTCTATAAAGAGTAATGGGACCCATTCTATCTTCAGCTTCCATGGAAATATAGGGTATGCTTTGTAATTAAGTGATAAAAGAATTAGGCTTTTTTTAGTGCTCTTGATGGAGTCCAATTAATAAAACATAAAAGATAATTGTGTCAAGTAACTTTATTTAATAAAACTTTGTAAGGACTTTAATACCCTCAAACTTTTATTTAATACCCAAAAACTGACATGTTGAAACTCTTGTTATCTCCTGTATTCAGATTAGCAAACCAGAAATAATAAAAAATGAAAAGAAAAAAAACAAAGAACTATCCGAGTCCACAGAACCCACTGTGTGTCCTTGAAAAATTTAATCCCCTCAAGTACCCGAGATTGCAGATTAATTCTTCCCAAGATAAAACAGATTAACCATTAAAGAAGTAACGGTACCTCAAACTTCGATAATTTCAACAAACTCAAAATGACAACAACGAATCACACACACTGACACTATCGATCGATTTTGTTTTGTAAGAAATGTATGCAAAAGAAGGGAAGAATTCGATACAGAAATTTGAGAGAAAACTTCTCTATTTATAGCTAACAAAGAGTAAAGGTCACAACCCTTTGGAAAGAAGACAACCTTTCAGAAAGGTCACAACACTTTGGAAAAGGCACAATCTTTCAAACGGTCACAACCCTTTAGAAAGGACATAACCTTTCATAAATGTCACAACCCTTTGGCATAGTCACAACCCTTCATTTCTTGTTCACACCTTTAAAACTCAACGATCCCCCACATGAATAGAGAATATGGCTATTGTTAAAACATATGCATAAAAAACTGTGTGATTCGTAAGTAAGAATTGATTGCATCTGGATAAGTAGGTTTCCCTTTAAACTTTCCATAGTGAACATATATCGGATGTACTCGGTCAATCGGTAGATTTGATATCTTTGAACCGTCGAGCTTTGGTGTATACCTAGACAAGATAAGTCACACAATCAACCCTTGAATTGTTTTTGGTTCTCATTGTTTTTTTCATTTCAGCCATGAACACATCTTGGTTTATAAGTGCATAGAGAACTAGCCTTGCCGGATTCTCCTTGAAGCGGCTTACACTTCACACTTACATAGGTGATTTCTAAATGTGTTATCCCGTAGATACACCATTTGATATACCCTATATCAAACTTAGAAACCATTAAAAAGTCCTAATGTCTTTATCCTTGTTACTGAACATTGTCTTATCATGAGAATGGACTATAAAAAAAATATTTTGACAATGTTGAATCGTCATCAATGACTTTGCTTGATCTCCTTGAACCTATATCTTGGGATCTCTAGTCTTCTAGGTAGAGTTACCGCCACAATGACTTGTCCTCGGCCATAGTCTCATTCCCTTGGATAATCTATCAACTTCCTCTCTAGTTAGGCCTTTTATAAGTGGATCTGTCACATTATCCTTTGACTTTACATAGTCAATTATGATAATTCCACTAGAGAGTAGTTCTCTAACGATATTATGTCTACGTCATATATGACGAGACTTTTCGTTATACATCATGCTCCATCCCCTACCGATTGCAAATTAACTCTCACAGTGTATGCATACTGGAGCTAAAAGGTTTGGGCCAAAAATCTTTCAAGAAATTTTGGAGTCATTCAACTTCTTCACCGGCCTTATCTAGAGTGATAAACTCAGATTTCATAGTAGAGCGAGCGATACATTTCTGTTTGAAAGATTTCCAAGAGACTTCTCCTCCACCAAGAGTAAATACATATCCACTCGTGGATTTTACTTCATTTGACTTGGTGATTCAATTTGCATCACTATATTCTTCCAATACTGTTGAATATTAGTTATAATGCAAAACAATAGTTTTTAAGTATGTTTTAAATACTCCAAAACTTTTTTCATTGTCATCCAATGAGTTTGATTGTGATTACTTGTGAACCGACTCAATTTACTAAAAGCACATGCTATATCTGATCGCGTACACTTCATGACATATATAATATTTCTCAATACTCTAGTATAATTCAATTGTGAGTCACGTTTGCCTTCATCTTTTGAAGTACAAAGCTCACATTTATTGGAGTCTTGACAATATTGAAATCCAAATACTTGTCAAGTACCTTTTCAATCACATTAGTAACTTCAATGTCTTTCATATCGAAGTTACTTTCTAGCATATGCTTGGTAGCCTTTATGTCAGAAATGTCTCTTTAGATGATAAACATGTCATCAACATAAAAACAAACAATGACCTTGTGATTTGGAGTGTCTTTAATGTAAAAACATTTATCACATTCATTAATCTTGAATTCATTTGCCAACATAGTTTGGTCAAACTTCACATGTCATTATTTAGGCGCTTATTTTTAGTCCACAGAGTGACTTAACAAGTTTACAGACTTTCTTTTCTTTACCAGAACCACAAAGCCCTCGGGTTGTTCCATGTAAATTTCTTCCTCCAATTCTCCATTTAAAAAAAAAATGTTTTCACATCCATTTTGACGAATTTGAAGGTCATATACTGCAACTAGCGCAATTAACATCTAAATTGATGTAATCCTAGTTAGTGGCTATTATGTGTCAAACAAGGCTTTCTTATTGTCTAAAGCCTATGACAACAAGTCTTGCTTTGTATTTTCCAATAGTTTCATCAACTTTATTTTCCTTTTGTAGATCCACTTTAAGCCCAAAGGTTTATTTGTTGGAGGAAGATCAACCAACTCTCAAGTGTGGTTGCTCAAGATTGAATCTATCCTACTATTGACAACCTCTTTCCAAATAGTATGAGTCCACATAAGACATATCTTCTTCAAATATAGACTCATTTTCAAGAAGAAATGTTACAAAATCAAATCCGAAAGAAGTAATTTGTCCATTGACATTTACTACGCCTCTGAATCTCTTTATTAAGTACATTCTCCTTTGGTTCTTTCCAAGGTCGTTTAGACCCTTCACTTGACTATCCGACGGTTCAGACTTATAACCATAAATCGACATGCTTTACTATTTGTAGCATATCCAATGAACATACAATCCAAAGTCTTAGGTCCTATTTTGACCCGTTTGGAAATAGTTCCCTCATTTCCATTTCTCATATGAAATAGATTGTATTGGAAATTGTTTGATCACTATCTTTCAATAGTTATTGCTTGTATAAACTTTAAGGGACAACAAATAATTCTCTATCAGGATACAACAAAGCCTGAACAAACACAACTTTCTGTTGCTCCCTTTCTTAACAAACAAAAGTTTTTTTTTTGTTACTCCCTTTACTAACAAACAAAACTTTTTGTTTCTCTCTTTCTGAACAGACAAACTTTTTGTTGTTCGCTTTTGCTATAATGATAGCACCCCCCACAAATTTTGTGGTAAACCTGAACTTATCATTAGGACATTCAACATTTTCTTCAAGGTTCGGTTTTTTTCTGTCAACAATTTCATTAGATTGAGGTGAGAATGTGCAGTAATTTGATGGATGATTTCATTCTCCAAATATATTTCTGCAAAAAAAGATTCATATTCTCCACATCTACCACTTCTAATAATGACAATATTTTTATCAAACTGATTTTCAACTTCAGTTTTATATTGCCTATATGTTTCTATTGTTTCATCATTTCCATTCAACAAATAAACATAACAATATCTAGTGCAATTGTCAATAAAATTTATGAAACACTTTTTCCCACCACGAGATGATGTTGACTTCATATCACAAATGTCAGTGTAAATCAATTCTAAGGTATTAAAATTCCTTTCAACACATACTTGACATTTTGATTTATTGCACTGGTAGTTAGGCAAAACTTCTAAGTTGATCAGTTTTTGCAAGGTTTTGTAATTGACATGTCCCAAGCATTTATGTCACAAATAATTTGATTCAGGCAAGTAAGAACAAATAGAAATACTAAGTTTGAAAAGACCTTCTGTGAGGTAACCTTTTCTCACATATATTTTGTTCTTTACTTTTTATAACTTTCTCAAATACAGACATTGTTTTAGAGTCAACACCTTGCCATATGTCCTTTTCAGAATGACCTTTCCATAACATTCAATTTGTTATAGAATTACCCATGACCATAGTCTCATCGGTCCAATAAGGGCAATATGACCCAAATGTTTGTTTTACAACACAAACATAACATATCACTTTTCATCAATGTTCATGTCTATATAAAAAATATATTTTAATAGACATATCTTTTCATGAAAAATCACAATATTTTAAGTGAAACATTTTCATCAAAGAATACAATTCTTTTGAACGAGTAATATAATTTTGTGGTTTTATACTAGTCATATCATGTAATAGTAAAGAGAGACTCAACAACCACAATATCAAATATACTCCAAGAATTTTGTGGGTCTAACATAATACAAGAATGTTATTAAATTTCATATCTTGTACTTTCAAATTTAAATTAGATAGTAAGTCTAATTTTGTCTTTATCACAAGTAAAGAACCCCCCACATTTTAAATATGTTCTCAAAAATATTTTTCAAGTATTTGAAATTATTTTCCACATATTTTTTCCCATGCTTTCATATTGTATACCATCAAAATACACATTGGCAACACGAAGCCTTCTTTTGGAGATTTAATCCATATAAACACCCATTGCAGGCACAAAAATCACTAATTTTATGTCACTAGTATTTTTTCCCCTTTCTGTCACAATTAGCCAGACCACTTAGTATTTAGAATACTAACAATAAAGATTCAATCTTTATACAACTTATTTCTAGTTTAACGATGAAGTTTTTATATTATTCTAATCGTTAACCGAATGAACCTTGAATTCTGATGAAGTTTTTAGATTCTTCGAATCAATTTCATATTCAGACAAAGTAATAAATCAAAAATGTTTTAATCTCCAGAAACCTCAAATACAACACTATTTCTAGCTAACGATGAAGATTTTATCTTTTTCAAATCATTTAGCCTTAATATTCCTAACGAAGATTTTGTACTCTTCAAGTCAGAATATTCATTCAAACAGAGTATTTAACAAATTGGTGAAGTTTCTATATTCTTCAAACCAATGCACAATCTGATTTGTTTGTGAAGTTCTTATATTCTTCAAACCAAAGAAGTAAAAAATCAGAGGATTTTAGTCTCCAAAAGTCATACATAATCAAATTTCACATTGAGTAGAAAACTATAGAAGTTTTTTTTACCTCCTCTAAACAGAATATATATTAATAGTAATAAATATATATTCTGAGATCATCACATAATAACCATATATCATTAAAATTTATGAAATAAATCTCATAACTTATAAAGGATAGAAAAAAAATTCAAGGGAAATAAAGATAAAACCTGATTTACCCCCATTGAATCATATTCTATTTATCAGCAATGATTCCATGCAAGTCACTTTTCTTGCTAATTTTTTCCTTCATTCCCAGTTTCCGTTATATTCCAATTTTCCTCAGAAGACATTGAATTTCAACAAGAAACTAAACTCATGTTCAAATATTGTTAGGAGACAACATCTGTTCATTTACTTCTTCTCATAGTTATATAGAACCAAGAATATAAAAAAAAATTTAAAGTGCTTATCTTAACCTTTATGCACAAAATGACTTTTCCTATTGAAAAGAAGACTGAAGGGGTGCAATGCTTCAATGCACTTGGGAATAAAATTAAAATAATCTTACCCATCCAAGGAAAACTTACTACAGAAAATATACTCAAACATATTAAAGTAGTACTAATTCATCCCAAAACTCTTTTATCATATGATAAAATAATTCTCTTTTTCTTTTTTTTCTTTCCAACAAAAAGAACACATAAAATAAAAGTAATTTTCTTACCATAGAAAATACCATCAATATAAATTTCTTAAGCTTGTTATCTCCTGTATTCAGATTAGCAAACCAGAAATAATAAAAAAGAAAAAGAAAAAAAACAAAGAACTATCCGAGTCCATAAAACCCACTGTGTGTTCTTGAGAAATTTAATCCCCTCAAGTACCCGAGATTGCAGATTAATTCTTCCCAAGATAAAACGGATTAACCATTGAAGAAGTAGCGGTACCTCAAACTTCGATAATTTCAACAAACTCAAAATGACAACAACGAATCACACACACTGACACTATCGATCGATTTTGTTTTGTAAGAAATGTATGCAAAAGAAGGGAAGAATTCGATACAGAAAATTGAGAGAAAGCTTCTCTTTTTATAGCTAACAAAGAGTAAAGATCACAACCCTTTGGAAAGAAGACAATCTTTCAGAAAGGTCACAACACTTTGGAAAAGGCACAACCTTTCAAACGGTCACAACCCTTTAGAAAGGACATAACCTTTCATTAATGTCACAACCCTGTGGCATAGTCACAACCCTTTATTTCATGTTCACACCTTTAAAACCCAACAACTCTCTCTTCTACTATATAGAAAAATATGTTTTATATAAATACTAATAACTTTTTAACTTATATTTTTCTACATTACTTTACTACTCCTATACAGGGAAGGCTACAAGCAAGCACCTCATGGTTGACGTGCTTGCTTCTGGCCGAGGATATTTAATAATTTTTGTAGTTTTTTTTATTTTATTTTTTGGAAATTAAAAAATCATGTAAAATAATTCTATAAATCATAATAATTAATAATTTAAAATATTTAGATTTTAAAAGATATATCTAAAGTTCGACTGACTCTCAAAATTTAATCGGTGTCACATAAATTGGGACAAAAGAAGTAATATATATTATTTGAAGATGACATGAAAAAACGCTATAAATCACAATAATTAATTGCTTGAAATATTTGAAAATAAATATAAAATTTTGTTGATTTTTGAAATTTTATCTCTGCCACGTAAATTGGGACATAGAGAATAATATATAGAGTATTATTTGAGTATTATGTAAAAATTACTATGATTACAATGATTAATTCTCACTCTATTTAATAATAGTTGTCCACTAGTGACTTCGCACACTTCTTAAGAAAATAAATAAAAGGGTAATTTTACTATATCACCCTTTGAATATAATAAATACAATGTCTTGAAAAATATAATAGGGAAATGACTAATTAATAATGGGGGTAAATTAGGAAATATAAGTGTAAAATTATCTATTGATTTCATAAAGTGAACATGTATTATTGGACATTTCAAAATAGTATAGTGGGCAACTATTGTCTGATAAAGGGTGTAACTTTAAATATTTAAAATTATTATTTTCTTAAATGATTCTTCAAATTGCATTTGTGTCATAAATTAAGACTAAATAGATAATAGGTATTGGGCGACACAGGTTCGTATATGCAGTGTAGACATGAACTTTAGGAGGGTGGGGGTGTTAAGATGTCCCACATCGGTAGATGAATGGGAATTTGGTCTCCTTATATGGACTTGGACAAACCTCCCCGCATAAGCTAGCTTTTGGGGTTGAGTTAGGTCCAGGTGCCATATCTTTATATGGTATCAGAGCCAGGCCCATTCCGATTTGTTGTTCACCGATGATGGGCCCCCATTTAGAAGTGTTCACTCTCCAGTTGAGGTCTGGGCGTGCGGGGGAGTGTTAAGATGTCCTACATCGGTAGAGGAATGAAAATTTGGTCTCCTTATATGGACTTGGACAAACCTCCCCTCATGAGCTAGCTTTTGGGGTTGAGTTAGGCCCAGGTGTCATATCTTTACAGGGGGAGGGGGCATCACATCTATTCTCTTTTTGTAATATATTATTGAGGGCTAAAGAAAATTTTATATTTTAAAATGTGTATTTTGCAGACAACAAAAATGAAAGAATATGTTACTTTTTGGAAGTTACAAAAACAAGTAAAACGCTTTTGATGGTTGCGATTTACTTTTAAAAGTCAACTGAGCTATTAAGCGGGTTGGCAGGGGCATTGAGCTTCGGGTTGGAGCTAGGTAGGATCAAAAGGGTTCTGGAAAAAAATAATCCTCTTTCGCTATTTATATATGGTTGAACTTTTTCTATTTTTTTGTGTGTTTACTTCTTCATATTTTAAATGTCTTAGTGAAAATTTCGATTCTACCAGTGAGATTGACTCAAAAAAAAATTATGAGTTTCGATTTCTAAAAATAGTTATTTAGAAGTTCAACCTGAAACTAATTATTTTTTTCATTTTTAGTAGTAGTTGCTCTTAAAGACTACAAACACCTCAATAAAATAAATATTTGATAAAAATATTTTATCTCGTGATATAAATGAAGATAAAATAAAAGCATTTTACAATTAATTTCACACTCGCCTTATTTACAAAAGCGAATTCTAATTTATAAAAAAATTCATTATTTCATCCCCTTTTGTTTTACTTTATTCCAATGCCAAACACAAATTTTTATATTCTCATTACTCAAACTACACTCTTCATTCATCATACAAAGACTTTTGCCTAAATAATTCAAAATATTTGTAAACTATTTTTAATTTATATGAATGTATATATGAACTTCCAAGAAAAAATTAAATTCACTTCTGTTCTCCTTTTGGATATATTATTGAGTGTTAAAAGAAAATTTTATATTTTAAAATGTGTATTTTGCTTAATACAAAAATGAAAGAAAATGGAACTTTTTTGGAAGATAAAAAAACAAGTAATCTCAGAGACACACCTTAATTAAACTAAGGTACTATTACCCCTCGAACTTATTTTTTTTTGTAACTTTGTGCACCTTTTTGGCTTACGTGGCATTCAAATATCTCTCACGCGCCTCAATTGCGTGGAGTCGCGGAGTGTGCCACGTAAGATAAAATGTGTACAAAATTACAAAAAAAATAAGTTCAGGGGTAATAGGACCTTAGTTTAGTTAAGGTGTGTCTCTGGGATTTCGGTCATAGTCTAGGGGGTACTTATGCCTTATCCCTCATATATTAGTCGTTAAACCATGAGAGATCAGTTATAATAAGGTACTATGAATAGTGTTTCTACAGCTTAGAGAAAGAAGAAGTTGGTTTGTAATCAACACTACGAGGTGCTTCAGATAATCATGTCGAAGAGATAAGGATAAGCTAAGTGTATCCAATGCATTACGAACAAAGAATGAAATAGAAAGGGCCTGACCAATCCTTCCTTTCTCCCGTTGAGGAATAGAACTCTTCCAATGAAATAGGTGATACTTCCACGTTTTGGTAGTGATACATGTTGTCTTTGATAGGAGGCAGAAATTAATGATTCGGATCTCACACTTTCCACTAGCCTCTTACAATAGGGGCTTTTTTACCGAGTTGCTTTCCTTCGTGTTGATAGTGGTATATGTTGTCTTTGATAGGATGCATAAATTTTGATTAAATTCCATTACTCTATCCAATCCAATTATTAGAAATGGCCAATGCAGACTAAGTTTGAGAAACAATTTTAAGGAGAGAAGTTATTCAGGTGTTAGCAGGGAACCCGCCCATATTTTAATGGGTTGGGTGAGCGACTTTTTACATGGGTAAAATATGGGTTGATACCCTTTTTCAACCCATAAAAATATGGGTATAATATGGGTAAACTATGGGTAAACTATGGATTAACCAAATGAGTTAAGCTTCTAACTTTCATTCACTCAAAATTCATGATATCACTAAAAAATATTGTAACTTCTCTTCCTTTTTTTGTTCTTCTATAGAACTAATTATTTTTCTTATAATTGAAAATGTGAAGTCTTTGGCCCTCCAAAAATATATATTTTAAATGTACATTTCTTTGGTTAATTATAATTATATTTTTTTATTTGTTTAATTTTATATTGGATAGTAAATAATAGTGTAAAATAAGCAAGTCATGTATTAGTATTGACATTGCTTAAAGTGCATTAACCATGTTTTAGTCCTAAAATGCAAATAATTACTTTGAAATTAAAAATATTTTCCCCTTATTGTTACATAAATTTATTTTATATTGAAAAGTTATAGGATTTTTTTTTTACTTTAATGATACAATAAAACTAAATGAAGCATTTTCAACATTTTTCATCTAAAAAAAAGACTAATATATTTTCTCCATGTTGAATTCTTAAGTAGAGTACTATTTACTCATGAAAATATGGGTAAATATGGGTAAACTAGTATTTTTCCCAACCCATTTGTTACCCAATCCATTTTTACTCGTATCAAATATGGGCGGGTTGAATTATTACCCATTTTATGTTGACCCATTTTCATCCCACCCAAATTTGACCCAATCCACCTATTTGCCACCACTAGCAGGGGGAAATTTTAACCGAAGGTAGGAAACTGTTAAAAGTTCTTTTATATTCCCTAAAGCTAGATCCTCCTCCTTTAGGATAGGATCCTCAATGTTTTCTCAATGATTTATTTTTATTTCAATTCTGAAGATTCTGTAATACTCCGGAAAATAGTAGACTAAACTAGAGCCCTAAGCTAGGATGCTAGAGTTTGATGTAGAGGGTTAGAGTCGTAAATAAGACTTATTGTGCTTAAAATGAGGGGTTTAATGGTTAAACATCAAGGTACGTGTTAGATCCCATAGTTTAGAAGACCTTCTAAGGTTTGGTTGAGGATTGCAAGGGCAAGTGCCAAGGCAAAGGGGAAAAGCCTAAGCCAAAGGCCAAGGCTGCCCCAAGCTTGAAGCACACTGCCTCAAGTCCACGACCACTACCACGGACAGTGGTGTGTACCAAGGCCAAGGCAGTATCTCCCTAAGGGCTGCCTCAAAGTGGCCTACCTTCACGAGCCACTTCATGACCAGTGGTCTTGACCACGGTTCGTGGGAAGGCTCGTAAAGATGCCTTATAATGAGGGAAGCCAAGTCACTTTAAGCCAAGGTCTGCCCCATGTTCATGACCAGTGGTCTTGACCACGGTTCGTGAGGGGTCTCGTGAAGGTCCCTTAGGATTGTGGAAGTCAAGACCTTGAGGCTAAGCCACTGCCTAAGGATCAGGAGTCACTTCACGGCCAGTGTCATGACCACGGCTCGTGGGAAGGCTCGTGGTCATGCCTTAGCTTTATGGAGGCCAAGGCACCAAGGTGTAGCCACTGCCCAAGGACCACGAGTAGGCCCACGGCTCGTGAGCCCTACCGTGGTGCTTGGGAGTGGGCTGTCTAAGGGGGGTCTTTTTGGTAAATTTCTTTTTAGTTAATTAATTAATGGGGTCGATTTATATTGTTTTATTTCACATATATAAACTATTTAAAGTCATAAACCATCCCTTTTACTTCATTAACCCCCAAGACCCAAATCAAATCAAAAAGTTCTTCTCCTCTCAAATATTTCTCTCTCTAGGAAACCTTCATTGAAGAAGATGAAGTCTAGCGTTCAAGAACTCAACTTTCCTACCAAAGTTCATGAAGAACCTTCAAAGAGGTATGGTAGTCTTGATTTGTGGATAGTTTCCTTCCATAAAGCCCTTCAAAACTCTATTTCTCAAAGTTGAAATTCTCCAAAACCTAGGGTTTTCAATCTATGGCATGGATTCACTTTCAAAACAATTTCAATGACTTAATTGATTTATATTATGAATAAATTGATGAATTACTACTGTTTTAATGATGAATTACCCAAGAATCCATGGATTCCCCTTTTGCCCCAAATTGGATCTCAAGTATGGGTATTGGTTGATACTAGTAGAATGTGATAGAGTTATGTATGTAGTAAATGTTCCAATTGAGTGGATGTGGGTTGATTATGATGTAATTGCATGATTTTAGTATGAATATACATGTACTCTTGATTAACCTAAGATTCTCGGGTAAAATTTATATAGTCTAATGTTATGCCATGAAAGAGGCTAATTGAGGGGTTAGACGTGATCTCCTAAGATTGATGAACTTCTTTATGAATTGCCTTAGATTAGGTGAATTAGACATGAATTACTTACAAGTAAATCTTATAGACATGAATGAACTTGATTAGGGCTTATATGATGGGTCATGGTTGAGTAGTATTGAGATTGACTTTATATGATACTAAATGACTATAATTGATCAAGAATGAAACATGTGGTTAGTTTACCTTGAGAATTAGGTTTACATGATAACCATGTGAGGTAATGCTTGAGAGTAGAACTTGTAATATGAATATGACTTCTAGGACCTTAAGGGTAATAGCTAAAATGAATGAGCTATGAATGATGAGGCTTTAAAGAAAGAAGCTATTATGCATGTTGAATTGTATATGGTACTATTATTGTGGAAGTACTTTACCCACATAACCTACAATATGAGTACATGAGCTTATGCATGAAATGAATGAACTACTTGAATTACAATTATGTCCATGCCTAAGATGATGAATGCTAGATGTGTTGATTTATTATGATCTATGACACTTGTGTGCAAGATATAAGAATTATCCATGGTTTGTGATATTATGTACCTACCTTATGAACACTTTGAGAGTGAAGTGTCTAAGATGATAATGTTGTTATTGTGTCATTGAAAGGACAATCACACACACACACACTCCATGTATGACCATGAATATAATGTATCTATGGTGTTAATTGAAAGTCTAGTTCTCATATGCACCTTTACATATTTCTATGTATGATATGTTCATGACTATGATGATCTTCTTGTGTTGATTGAAAGTCTATTCTCATAAAACACATTATCATAATGTGAAAGTTTTCCTTACATATTAATGATGATTCTAAGGTTGAAAGTTCATCCTCACCAACTTGAATCTATGAGCTATTTTATGAGTTGGGTTGAACGAAGAGTAAAATACTCCTTCAAACATGTAAATCCAATTCAAGATTAAACAAGTAATTTTGGGAAATAATGCTTAGCACTGAGTGGATATGGACAATGATGTAGAGGCCCTCCCGTCAATTCCAAAGGTCGGGTCATCTAAAATATTCATATGAAATGGAAGCTCCTCCGTCAATACAATAGGTCGGGTTTCTAGAAACAATCTCCCTATCCCGTAACTATGTGCCCACATAGGTCTTTAGCTAGTGGATCCACCTAAAAGCTAATACATTTAGTTCTACCTTAAGCAAGTAGGACACCTTTTTTCGGTGTGGGATTACACGACACCGAATTCCATGTAGCTCACATGGTCTATGTCGGTTAAGGCTATATTCCCTTTAATGAACAAGAACATGAATTATGAACACGAACATGAGCTATGTATTATGGTTCTTCAAGAGGTTCTACTTAGTGTGAGTGGGGGTATGTGACTTCATTCATACATGACACAAGTAGGCCTTGAGAGTGGCTATGGTGTGTTTCTCTTACTTATGATGTTTTATGAATTTATGCATACTTTATATGAATTGTTGCTATGAGTAGCTTTCCTTACTATGAGTTATTAAACTTGATATGTTTCCTTGTCTTTGAGTAATGACTATAGATAAGACCAAGGCATGATGAGCTTGAGCATGGTGACTTAAGGGATACTTAGTATGAGTGGTATTATGGGATGCCATTCGTACATGGCACAAGTATAACTTAGGGTCGCTTATGTGATGGTTCTATTGTGATGATGAGTTGGTCTTGGTATTTGACTATGTTTGTACACTATGTCTTATGATGGTTGATGTTTGCATTATGTCTATGATTGGAGACTATCCTTATGTTTATGTTGTTGTCCTTTATGCTATGATGAACTATAGGTGAGTTGTCTTATAAGTATGTTCTCCAACTATTTCAAAGATTATGTTCAAAATTGGCATATAGCATTGTTTCAACTAAAATGTCCCTTTTAGCATGTTTTTAATGATTTTATGCATGGCTTCCATACTTAGTGCATCTTTGTACTAATCCATATTTCTATATTTTCTATAAGTGTAGGGTTCGGTTCTTAAGGCGATTCTCTATTGGTTTAAGCTTGGAATAGGTCATTCTCCTTGCTAGTTGGTGAGTCCTCAAAGATTCGAGGACGAGTATCTTTACTTAGTAGTTTCTTTTAGTATTTCATTTGAGAACTATTGTAAGGGTTGTGTCCCTATTTTGAAACTTCGAATGTATTTAAATGGCAAAATGAGATAATGTCTAGACTCCCATTCTCTTTTATGAAAGACTACGATTGTAAAGAAAAATTTTAAGTCTACATCATTCTATAAATTTTATGTTTATGATATGCTAAGGGCTTGTATGCGACCCCTTCGGGGTCAAGCTAAGTACGCCGTGTTACATCCAGGGGTATCCCTGGGTCGTGACAGATTCATAGTGCTCATTGAGCTCCTGTATTTGTTAAACTCTCTATAATTTGCTTTCGTAGATCTTTATCATTGTCCCCACTCTCAAGTGTTGAGTGCTTTCTCATAGTTCAAATCATTTTTCTTCTAGTAGTATGCGTATTATAACATACATCATATATATATATATTTGGGAGTACTAATTACATTCATATAGTATTTATAAATCAGACAATAATAGATGCATCTTTCAGCTGTGATCAATTACTTCTGGACCGTCTTTTATCAAAATCACTTGTTACATTTTAATTGAGGATGAAATGTCTCATTTCAATAATTCTAGAAAGTCAAGGTTCAATTGTAAAAGATCAATAAATGGTAAAAAAAATCATGTTCAATTCAGACAAATACTTTTTGGTAACTGTAATTTTTATTACTATATATGTCAATATCTACAACTTTGAAACTCAAGACATGGACATAATCCCAATCTCAAAGCTCATCTACCTTAAATAACCACTATTCTACTATATATACTATGGATTAAAATTAAGTCTAAGCATAAATTCAATCAGTCCCTCTGCAATGGATTTCTCGTATGATCACCTCTGTGGTCCTCTCCTTATGCTGAAAAATACTATAGCCCAATCCATCTCTTCAGTCCACCCTGTGTTGCTTCTGTTAATGCATAGCCAATTTAATAGCTTCAGACAAAGATTATTTTATATTTCCATCAAATTTCAACCTAAAATGCAACATGCAACAAAGAAGATAAAGTACCAATGCAACACGAGCCCTTTGTTGTGATGCTCTCTAGCACGAGCCCAACCACTTAAAGTGAAGATTGATTAGCTAGTGATAGTCCTTGTATATATAGTTTCACAATCTTGATAGATATCCAATAGAAAACATGAATAACATAAACGAAAGCAGATAAAACCACATGTTATTCTGGATTAAATTGATCACAGCTGTCAAGTGAACAATAAGATTTTTTATTCAACTTAGTTAGTTACATTAATCTAGGTTGCTCGAACATTGCGGATGTTTGATACAAGTGCGGATCTATAAGTCGGATCTTCTATGATCTAAATTTTAAGATTCAGGAATACGGATCCATGTATGGATACGGGTGCAGAGATTTGACTAATAATAATAATACAAATAGAGTAATAAAACCTATTATGTGGACAACTTGATGAGAAAATATTAATCAAGAGGAGAACCCGGGAAGGAGATAAAAGGAAAGGGAGTGACAATAGAAATTTATATATACAAGGTATTTCATTCTCTAGACTTTCACCTTAGTTTTTGTTTTGATTATAATTTTTTTTGAATTTATCTAGAATTTCTCCCTTGAATTTGGTCTAAGTACCCAAAACTGATTGACCAGATCAGGTATGGATCCCACACCCACATCATCTCCACATAGGTGTGACACTGAAAGTGAAGAGTCCGAGCAACTAAGACATTAATGACAATAAAAATTATAAAACATAAAAATAAGGCTTCAACATATTTTCTAAGAGTGATGTACTACTTGAATTGTGATTGAAAGTAGTGGTTAGCATTTCCAATGATCATAATTCCTCCTATGAACAAGGCCTTTCCGTTTGTAATGGTACTTACTCCTCAATTAGTTCATCAAATAGCATAAATAATCTTGTAGATGGGTTCTCGGACTCTCTTGTAAGCCCTCTTCGTATCCCTGACACACACATATATATATGGCCACCCGATTTGGAACTTTAGAGAAGGAGTGGAAGAAGCAAGCAAATTTCTCCTTGCTAATAATAAGGTTTTGGGCAATAATGTTATCAATTACTTATAGGCCCGAGAGGGAGCAAAAATCCTCATAGAGATTAAAAGGATTTTAGAAGAAGAAATAAGTATCAAGCAAGCTATAGTTTATACAAAATCCACAGTTCATTCGATGTAATTTTGTTGCATAACATGAGCAATGGAAGGGAAGCATTGACAGCTTATTGCGAGAGCTTGAAGAATGTTAGAACGAAAACCACAACACAAAAGGGGCAATCGAAAGGATTTAATGTAGGGAAGGATGACCATGAGAAGAAACAATGTAATAAAAAGGAAGTCATAAATTTAACGTCTCTACTAATAAATAAATTGTGCACACTGCACATGTTATTGTTGCCGATGATTAGCACATAAAAGAACACTGCATTCTAGTCAGTTAAAACTAAATTCAGATTTTCTCTAATACAATCCAACATCATATAATATTGCTATATTTTAGCACAGAGAAAACAAATGTACATAGGTCATACTAATCTATCCACATGTATAATTTGATCAGTATAATAGAGTGAAGAGAAATGCCTTAGCTGAGAATAAAGTTGATAATGCCATAATGAAACAATATATCATAATGAAAAACCAAAATAGCTAATCAATTTTATTAGAAGCATCCATGAGGTTCCAAATATTAGTTGCATAATTATAAATGCATATATTTGTAGCATAGCATGACAATAGAGAAGAATACATATAAATGTCGGACAAGAATTTCTTACCAAAGTAATACTGTCACCAACCCACTGTATCCAAGAATTGCTTGAAAAGCTGAAGAAATCATTATAGCTCCCTGCAACTCCTTTATGATTTGTTTGAAATTCTACAAATAGGAGAATCTGATTGATAAATGGTTGCAATAGCAGTATGATGAAACAAATTGAATGGAGAGAAAATTAAGCCACATTAATCTTACCTACCTTTGTGACATGTCAATATTAATCTCAACACTGCCTCGATAAAAAGCTATTAGCACTCTCTTTACCAGTCATTTCGATAAATTTATATGATATTAAATAGCATTTTTCATTACTATGTAATGAGTGAAAAAAGTTCATAATATTTTCATCACACTAAACAAATCACATCACAATATATGATCATTCGAACTTCTTTACTCTCTGCAAATCTTAACAAATGAGCATCAACTGTTGTATTAGATAAGAAAAAGACAACTACGTACATATACCAATTAAGAAGCTTGCCACATTTTTCTTGTTTAACTTTTTTTTAAAAATAATTATAATCTAGAGTTGTCTAAGTCTTTGATCAGAACTATTCAATTCAATCGTAACCTATTTTCATCTTTGCTTGAAAAATCTTCGTTTGGTTTCATTATGCAATATAAAAGTTAAGAATTAAGGAAATAAACATCCAATGTAATAGTATGTTCTGCCCTTAAGCAAATGCTCTCCTACTTAGTAGTTAGTACTTACTTTTAATTTTTCTTTCATTAATCAAGATAGACACTTTGTAACTTATTTTATCGCTAAATTTATGGAAATGTACATACGGTTTGAAAGCAAATATCATAACCTGATGGACTTACCTAATACCAAATGCCATTATGTTAGGGTTTCTCCTTGCAGGTGAAAGGGTATAGTTTGGTGAAAATTAAAGACCAAATAAAATAAAAATACAAATCAATCTATGACAAATATATGATTATGTATGAGATTAAGAGTAAATCAACCCCAAAAATCTTTCATGAAGGATTAATGATAAAGACAGTCAAAAAGCAGGTACACTAAAATAAAGAATACTCTAAAAATAAAAAATTACAACTTGTACATGTAGTTCACACTTCTTTATAAAGATTGTCCCAGAGATTCAAGTTTAGTAAGCAGCAAACACTTGGGGTAAGATCAACTTTAGGGAGAGGCAAACAATTGGGGAAAGTTTCAACCTTTAGAGAAAAGCAAAGCCTGCAATTGTTGTGCATGAAGAATTCAAAGTTCCAACTTCCACACTAATCTCTTCTACCGCATGCTTAACTCTATCTAATTACAAAAAATCAAATTAGATAAGATAATAAAGCCCTCATACAGATTAACAGAAAAATAAAATGAAAGTTGGACAAATATTGAATAGAATCCAAAGTTATTGAATAGAATTTGAATAGAATCATACCAATAATTAATTTTATAAAAAAGTTGATAATTAGACAAAATGTGAAAGATCCTTCAATAAAGAATCCAAAGTTATTGGATCCAAATGCAGTTGTATGGTGTATAGTATTTTCGAATCCAACTTTCAATAAAAATCATTGTTAGTTTGTTACCAACAGAATTTGTATAAAGTGAGAACATCATAAGAAACAACTAAACTTACCAAAGAAAGAAAGAAAGACACAAACAAACAGTTAACATTTCCAAGCATAATGCAACAATCATTAATCATGTAGCGGCTTAGAGAATTCTCTATTGCATCAACTACCACATCATATATGACAAAAATTATTAACAAATGAAATGTTAAATCCTCCTCTACAATACAAAACATAAAAAAAGATACAAATAGAAAATAAATTCATGACCATATAATAGTAAGTGTTAAATCATACTTGCTTAGCAACTCTAACAGAGACGCTCGAGTTTTGATTAAAGGATGAATGATAATTTATACAGAGGATAGTCATTGTAAGAAGAACCAAAGTGCACTGAAAGAATCAACTCATTCTTGCCAGTCATAACAATCAGAATGGGTTAACCTTCATTTGTTTCATTAGCAAAGTCTACCATAAAGTGCTTTAAACTCTGATGGAGAGTATGTGTTAAGGGTGTTCGATATGGCAGTTGCAATAATGTATGACATGAGTGTCCACGGAAGGTTTGCAAGCATTATATTGTTAGAATGTTAAGAGTAAGACAATCCTTTTTTGGCAACAATTGATGTTGCTGGATCACGGCGTGCAACGGAGGCATTTGATGTTGAATCTAATAAACAATCATTCCAATTAATATCTGAACTATTTTTGGTAAACTAACGCTGAAACAACATTTTAACGATAACTAACCAATTGTTACATCTTTTTGAATCAGTTTAAGGAATTAAAACAGAATCATTTGAGGGACTTACACAAGGGCTTTAAGCCTATTCAGGAGGACTCTTTCTGTACAAACAATCAACAAAGACCCTGAGATAATTATAAAGAATTTATAATCAATTATAAGTCAAGAACACATATTATAGTCTAGGACCTGTCAATCCTACTTGAGGCTTCTCGAACAATAGAAACAAAAGGAAAGGGTAAATATTGGTCCTTAAATTTTCTTTGAGTAATCATAACAGGAAAAGAAGACTAAAATAATGGAATCTAAGAGTAGTGACGAAATTCCATTAATAATCAACCATTTTAATCCCTTGAAACAACTCGATGAATTTAGTAGTTCAAGAGTGAATTTGTGGATGAATTTAGTAGTTCAAGAGTGAATTTGTGTTGAGTGATAAATGATCTTCCCTAATGATTTCAAGCCCCAATAAGTAATGTAAGTGACCCAAATCTTTGACTTTAAATTCATCATCAAGAAACACCTTTTAACTGGCAGTTAATGATATCATCAACATATATGGCTATGATTGTAATAAGATCACCAGAATTTTTATAAAAAAGAGAATAGTCATTTAGGGAAGAAATAAATCATTTGAATTGTAAAGCAACTGATAGTCTAGCAAATCATTGTCTAGAGGCTTGCCTAAACTATCACGACCCAAAGTACATCCTAGATGTGACATGGTAAATAGAATTTTGAGAGGCCCTAAACAAGCCACTTGACATGAGTAATGACGTAAGGTAAAGATATACAATATAAAATCAACAATAAAGCTAAAGAAACCTAAATCATAATGTCTCAACATAAGAGAATCCTTAATACAAAACCTAAAATGCAGAAGCTAGACTTTAAGCTATACTAAAGTCTGACATAAGCTTTTACTACATAGATGGGTCTTTAGAACCAAGCTTAATTCTAATGATTCTATTAATAAATACAAGGCTAAGCTTGTTGTCAAGGAATATGTACATTTATTAGGTGTTAATTATTCGAACGCCTTTCCTTCAGTAGCCAATTGAATACCATTTAGACTATTGCTAGTAATTACAATATAAAAAGGTTAAAAAGTGTTTTAACTTATATGTGAAATCTGCTTTTTGAATGGTGTACTATTGGAAGAAGCTTACGTAAAATAGCACAAAGATTTCGTTAAGGAAGGAAAAGAAAAAATTATTTCTGCTTATAAAAGCTTTTATGGCTTAAAACATGTTAAAAACAAAAAAGTCTCACATTGGTGATTAATGAGATGGGTGGACTCCTTATAAGGCTCGTGCAATCCTCCTCCCTTTAAGCTAGCTTTTAGGGTATGAGTTAGGCCTAAGACCTAATTTAAACAAAACAAGTTCCAAGAGTATTGATGATCACTTGTTGAGTTTCGGATTTGTACAAAGTGTATCTGAAGGCACTCTTTATGTCAAAAATAAATTAAAGGAACTGATTTTCTCATTATTTCTCTTTTATGTTGATGATAGAAGATACAATGTATTGCTGATTGGAGAGTTTAATTAAGAAAAAAATGGTGCAGGTCTTTGAGATAACAAATCCTGGTACTAATAACATACTTTCTGTAAATGAAAATCAAGCAAAGTTGTGATGGTGAAATTTTGATCTGCCAAAAAATTATGCATGGGAGTTACTTAAAAAAATTCAAGGCAACAAGCGTATCATTACAAAGTCGGATGTTCTATTTGTGGCAAGTCCTTTATTTAGATTTGGCAATTTTGCAACTGAAATGCATTTCAGCAGCAAAAAGAATTATAAGCTACATTAAAGGTATTGTCCAATATGGTGTCAAAGAGTGATTGGACTGAATCCAATATTTATTGATTCAGTCTAAAATGAATAATTTTGTTTGTCGCAGAAAATAGTGGCACATTTTTTTAAAAGGGATGGAGCAACGACATAGCATGTATGAAAATAAAAGACCCTTCTCAGGAAGGACAAAAAACACAAGAAACTTTATTTAGTATTATATATATAAAGAAGAGAAGCGATATGGAACAGCAAGTGCAAGTGGCAGGAATATAACTACTGCTTTCTTCTTTACAGGATATTTAGACGTTGGTGAAGCGGAGGTAGGACTTGCCAGATGGAAGATTGGCAGTGTCAAAACCCTGTGGAAACATCTCCTTTGCTTCTTCATTGGAGACACCGGGTGCTATCACCACCGGCTCTCCCGGTTTCCAGTTTGCTGGGGTTGCAACTTTGTACTTTGCCGCTTTCTGCAGTGACTCTACCACCCTCAACACTTCATCCATATTTCTTCCAGTGCTTGCTGGGTACAGAAAGCTCAGCTTTATCTACACACATCATGTTCCATTATTATATTTGTGTATTAAAAAAATCCATTTTAACCCGCCAAGTGCGTGCATTACCTTCTTGTCAGGGCCTACGATGTGAAGGGCACGAGAAGGAAGCTTATGGCTAGAGGAATCTGTCTCATCAGGATCCACCATGTTGAGTTGCTTAATCAATTCTCTCTTGGGATCAGCAATGATTGGGTATGTCACTTTTTGTCCCTTCTGTCAAAAAAGCTGCTACTATAGTAAGGAATAAAACTGTATACGTACTAATATGTTACTATTAATAGTACTGTACGTACGTTATAAGATTCAATATCCTTGATCCATTCATTGTGAGACTCAACATCATCACAAGAAAGTCCCACAAGTTTAACTCCTCTCTCAGCGAACTTGCCAGCATAAGCAGCCATCATAGCCAACTCCGTCGTGCATACTGGCGTGAAATCACCTGCAGGAGCGGATACATGGAAAACCAGGTAAACAAAAATGAAAATAGAGTCATATTTAAATAATAATATGGATAAATATGAATAGGGACCTGAAAGCGTTTTTCTTTTCATATATATTTTAGGAGCTTCAAGTTGTTTGATTTGTTTTCTTTTCTCTCTCTTGCTTTTGCTTTTTATTTTTTCTTCTCTTGATATTTTATATATATAAAAAAATATTTAACACTATTATTTTCAAAATGAAAATTTAAGTTAATATATCTTTTTATTTTACTTTTTGAAAAAAGAGATATAATAGTTAAAAGGTGACACCGTTCGGAAAAAAAATCAGATTTATGCGTACGCCACTGATCCTACCGCAACCACCTAGCTCCAATAAATATTAGTAATACCATTTCTTTCTTTTATGAATAGAAAATGAAAAATAACTTTCAAAATTTAAAGGGTGTAACATAACACATAAATTTTAAAATAAGAAAGTAATAATATGTCATATCACCATCAAGGAGAGGTTATAAAATGAAGAAGAGTGGAAGTAACTTATTTTAATCATTCATATAGGTATAAAAAGTATTATAGGTAGTGCAGAAAAATGAAAATAAATTAACCTGGATGAGAAAATAGAATAGTGTAGCTATCACCAACATAGTCATGGAGTTTCATCTTTCCATGATTTGTTTCTACTTGAAGATTAGGAAGGTCATCTCCAATAGTAAGGCCTGGCATTTGTTTTTTCTCTTTTCAACTCAAAATATTTTCTGTGTGGGGAAAATGGTAAGAGGAGAAGTGTGATTAAAAGGATGTTGAAACATTGTTGCATGAAGAGAACGTGGCTTCTGCAATTTGCCACTTCATTCTCCTGCTTCCACGTATGTCCAATTTTGTATCTTCTTACTTACCTACAATATTTGAATACGAAAAATTCAACTTATAACACACAACACCTACCTGTTACCACTTTATATTGTATCTTTTCGATCCAATATTTTTTACAAACGCGTCACTATTCCTTTCGGATACAACTCTACCCCTCTAAGATACATTTCTCTCATTTCTGATATATCCCTCTCCTATCTATTCTATCAATATAATCCGATGTCTGTTGACACCCAATTTTAGTCTAACATTTTCAAAATTCGTAACTTTTAAGTTTTATTTATTTAATAGTTCAAAATACATTTTTTATAATTTTAAATAAGTTTATCAATATTTATCCTTATTTGTCAAAATTTTAGGATTTTTATCAGTTAATTTTAATTACATTATATTTATCACAGCCGGTTGACTACATTCAAATATTTGTTCATTTTGATTAAATCATTATTTCTGTTAAATTATATTTCTTACATGTCATTGGTTACGTTCATTATATTTTTTTAATATTCATTTTATTCATTACATTTGTTAATATTAATTTTGATATTTTGCACAGTCTAGAAATTCATTCAAATATGGATAAGATTTCATACATAGATATTTTATTAACTGATGATTTTGGTTCACGATTTTAAGATAGTGGTATTGTACTAAGACGATTTTCAATTTTCTATATAAAGAATTTATTGGTCATTAAGTTAGTGTGGTGGATAATTATTAAATTTGGGGAGTGTAATTTTCAGATTTTTAATTTTCTAAATATTTTTTATTTGTTCTGCCTTTTCCGGCAAGTTCATCGGAGCTTCGGTAAATGACCAAAGTTCCTGTCCACCACCATCACAATAGCTCCCCATCGTCGCCTTAGATTTTCTTCAGGTGAAATCCACCGGAACAACCTGTCCGGCCATCCATTCCAGATCAGCGACCAGTTCAACACCAACATCCATCTCCTTCCTCTCTTCCTCCACGCCGGAATCCGGCGAATCCACCACCAAAACCCCTTGTTTTTCTCCTTTTTCGGTGAAATAGTCACCGAAAACAGCTCAACAACAACCACCAAAGCTAATCTTCTTCTTTCTCCAGCGAACATCAGACCAAAACGACCCCATTTTTCTATGTTTTCCGACCAACAACGTAACAACCAGCAAACCAGAAACAACCCACCACGGCGAGCTTCGAGCTACGGTGAACTCCAAGAACCAGCGAAACACCAGTGTTAAACTCCATCATCTTCATCATATGAATCAGTTAGCTAGGAGGGAAAAAAAGTAAAGCTAGAGAGAACAAAATGAGCAAAAGATTGATTATATTACCAACTGACCCTCTTTCACATATACAGAGGTCCTATTTATATACAGTCCAGTTCTTTGTATAATCCAACTAGCCATGTCAATTATGCCACTACAGATGCCATGCTCCTGAACTGTGCTTCAGCTGAGCTTCTTGCAGCTGTCTCTTGTTTCTTGGATTTCCATGAGATCACTACATCTCCAAACTTGACTAAGTATCATGTGACTGACCTCTTTGTTTGCAAACATCCACCCCATAGTCACAAAATTCCTCAAGCTTGCATGAGATGTTTGTAGGCATGAGCAGACCATGTCCAGGTGTTGTTTTTGTATACTTGACAAATCTTAAGGCAACCTCCATGTGTGACTGTTTTGTCTTATGCATAAATTGACTTAACACTTGTACCACATAGGGAATATCAATCCTTGTCATATTTAAGTACAGTAATCTGCCAACTAGCCTTTGATATTGACCAGGATCAGTGAGCAGCTTATCACCTTCTTCAGTGGATTCAATATTAATGAATGAATCATAATTAACATATGAGAGTTTCAGATTTGTTTCTAATGGTGTAGTGAATTGTTTTGTGCCACTTAATCCCATCTAAGCCACTAGTTCCAAAGCATAGTTTCTCTGACTCAACAATACCTTTCTTGGATCCTAAAAATTCAATTCCTAGAAAGAACTTCAGTTCTCCTAGATCCTCATCTTAAATTTCAACTTAAGATCATTCCTTGTCTGTAGAATCAGTTGTGCACTACTTCCAGTCACTGTCAGATCATCTACATATACTAGGACAATCATTATATTTCATGTAACTACTTTAGTGAATAAGGAGTAGTCAAAGTGACTTTGAGAGAATCCAAGTTGAACTAAGGCATCTGCCAGCTTCTTATTCCATTGTCTAAGAGCTTGTTTGAGGCCATAGAGTGACTTATGGAGTTTGCAGACATAATGTTTCCTTCTCGGCAGACCCAGAAGGAACCTTCATGTACACCTCTTCCACCAAATCACCTTGGAGGAATGTATTGTGAACATCTATTTGGAAGATAGGACACTCTTTGGCTACAACTATAGACACAACAGACCTAGCTGTAACCATTTTGGGTATTGGGAAAAGGTTTCAGTATAGTCTAATCCCTCTTGTTGGCTAAACCCCTTGGCAACCAGCCTGGGCCTTATATCTTTCCATATCACCTAAGGCAGTATACTTGACCTTGAAGATCCATTTACAACCTATGGCATGCTTACCAAGGGGTAAAGGGACTATGCTCCAAGTGGCATTGTCCTCCAAAGCCTGAACTTCTACTTTCATGGCATCAATCCACTTGGGGTCCTGAACAACTTCCTAATAACTAGTTGGATCTATAATAGTATAGTAGAAAGACAAGGCAGTGTTGAAAGAGGGTGATAATTGACCATACCATATGACCTGAGATAGAAGATAACAACAGTTAGCATTGCCCTGGCCTTTAAAGATATAGTCACTCAACCACACAGGAGGTTTGTGAGTCCTGGAAGAGCTTCTCACTTCTTTGGTGGACACAGAAGGAGCCTGATATGGAGAAGCTGCAACCACAGGTGAAGATGGAGTATGGACAATATCAACAGGAGAAGCTGATGGACAGTTGATAGAGCTGGTAGTAGTTGTTGTAGAGACATGGGCATCAGTAGTGGTAAGAAAAGAATTATCCAACACAGGGAACAAAGGAGACACTTTGGCAGGCCAATGATGAAATGGGAACACTTATTTCTTAAATGTGACATCCCTGCTAACACAGAAGACCTTTGTGCTGAGATCATACATGATATAGCCCTTTTGAGTAGGAGAGTAACCAAGGAAAACAGTAGGACTTGCCCTTGGGGAGAACTTGTTTACTTTCCTTACCTGAGTAACATAGCCTAAGCAGCCAACCACTCTCATGTGATCCAATGAAGGAGGATGATTGTGCAAAGCTTCAAATAGAGAGATACCATAAAGTACTGAAGAAGGCAACATGTTGATTATGTAAGTAGTTGTGGTAACACACTCCCCCCCAACACTTAAGAGGGACCTTAGCTTGAAATCTGAGTGCTATGGCAACCTCCAGAACATGTGTATGCCTCCTCTCACCAACATCATTCTGTTGAGGGGTGAAGCCACACGAACTTTGATGGATAACCCCTAAGGAGTTCAATAATACATTCATAGAGGAATTAAAGAATTCACAGCCATTATCAGTCCTAAATTACTTCACAGATGAATTATAAACATACTTTACCATCAAAAATAAAGAAGAACCTGCATCAATGAAATATGCTTTAGTAGGTAAAAGACAAATCCACATATATCTAGAATGATCATCAACAAGATTTAAGAAGTATCTTTTACCATTATAGGTAGGTACTCTATATGGTCCCCAAACATCACCATGTATTATATGAAAACTAGTAGTAGACTTAGAAGTGCTTAAAGGAAAAGGAGTTCTGATTTGTTTAGCTAGTGGACAGACACTACAGTTAGAGATAGAATCATATTGCAAGGATTTGCAAACAACTATTTTCTTTATAACACCAGCTGGTATATGCCCAAGCCTTCTATGTCATAGAGAGGCATTTATTAAAGTGGTGGGAATAGTTCTTGTAGCAGTAACTTGTCCTGAAATATACTTGGCATCTACACCAATTTGTTCATCAGCATGAGTAGTAGCAGATTGTGGCACATGTTTCATAGCAGTAAAGATGTACAGTCAATTCCTCTCTCTACTAATCCACTTCACCTGACCACTGAAGGAGTCCTGAAAAATACAAAAGTCAGGATAAAATAGCACTGCCCACTGTAGTTCCTTGGTGAGTTTGGAGACAGACATAAGATTATATTTGAACTCTAGAATATACAACACATTTGTGATATGTTTAGTGATGAGTCCGAGATTTGAACTCATTTAGGGCTTTATTTACAATGATTTAGTGTCCTCAAATGATTATTGTGTGCCAATAACTGATGTAAAACCCTTGATTTCCAGGTATATTGATTGAGGAACAACGCAAGGAAGCTAATTTGCAAAAAGGAACGAAGTGAGCTGAAAGAATGAAGAAAAGCAAGCCTAGTGATCGCCAAGTCCACTTGGCGAGTCGCCGAATGGCTACTTGACCGCCTAAAGTTCTAGTGTGCCAAGCTCTGAAGGAAAGAACCAAGTTGGCAAGAGAAAGGAACAGTCGGCGGATCACCGAGTAGTTTCGTGATGCAGTGTTGGATCACCCAAAGTTACAGACCTTGAGGATGCTGAAGGCCAAGGCAGAAGGGCGGTGGAAATGACCAAAGGGCGGATAACCGAGTGGATCGGCGAGCCCAAATTACTGCGCCAATTGGCTCCTCGCAACACATTTTTGGCGACTATAAATACATTTTTAAACATTTCGTTTAGTATCATTATTCATTCTGAATAGTATCTGATAGTCTATTATTAAGTTTTCAACTGTGAGACAAGTTTTCTCTAGTTTTCCTTAGCGTTGAAGAATTGAAGTTTTTCACTTTTGAGAAATTGAAAGTGGGTCTTTGATATTTTTCAAATTGGACCATTATAAAGATGAAATCAATCTTACCCAGTTGATGAAACTTAATTTGGTAACGATTTTTATCTTTTTATAATGTCTAGCTAAAACCCCAATTCCTGGGGTGTGATTATGTGATTATGGGCTGATTTAGTTTATGGGTATTGCTAACTGTTAGTTTAAATGCTGTTTAGAAGTGAGTTCAATCAGTATTGGGTTGTCATGGGTTCAGCTCGAGAGAGTGAATCCTGAATCCAATTCCACAAATTCAGCTCGAGAGAGTGAATGGACTAAGGTGTGGACTGTTTTTATTTTGCTTGCTTGTTGATGTTTAAGAGAAATCAACTTTATTCGGGGTAAATTATTCGAGAGAAAATTTACCTCTTCTATAGTCTAGCTTACTCACTAATATTTAGCTATTTTCTAATAGTTGCAATTACACATTTGTCTATATTAGCCTATAATCAAATCACATCCGAAGAACTCGTTTCATCATTGTTACTTCGTATTGATTTTCGTTGTTTGCAGTTGACAATTTCAAACCAAAACCCTCTTATTTGACATTCGTGTCACCCCCTGATTTGAATAATATTTTTATTCAATAATTGTTATTCTTATGACTGATTTGACCATGTTCACACTTTCCTATTGAATCTTAAACACGTACTGCTCCCTGTGGGATTCGACCCCAAATCACTTAGTTGGGTTTTATAATGACTAGCGATCGTTGACACTTAGAATTGGATGACGTGTGCTTGAAACGTTAATCAAAATAGCGCCGCTGACGGGGAACGGTGTTGGTTAAGATTCTTTTGGTGAAGTTGAATTTTTTTCTTGTTAGTCATAGTTGAATCTACTTATTTTCAATTTTGGTTTGTGTGTTGTTGTTTGAAACAGAGGCAATGAGTGTCAACGGAAGCAATGGTATCCAAGTGGGCCACCAAGATGACATCGGCAACCTCAACGATGTCAATGAGCCAAATGTTAATGATCCTCATCTGATGGGTGGAATTGGTGCCATTCGCTTGCCTCCGGCTGAAGGGAACGTCGTGTTCCACATTACAAGCACCATGTTGTAGCTCCTGCAATTGAAAGGGTTGTTTAGTGGGTTGGCTCATGAGGATCCCCATGAGTATATAAGAAACTTTGTTGATGTTTTCAGACCGTTCTCCTTCAAGAATATATCCCAAGAGTCGGTCTGATTGAGGTTATTCCCATTTTCTTTAATGGGAGAAGCATGTAAGTGGTTGGCTGAATTAGCAAGAGACTCAATCACTTCGTGGGAAGGGCTTATCACCGCATTTAAGTGCAATTTTTCCCTCATTCGAAGATGATAACACTTCGGGATAGCATCCAAAGCTTCAAGCGTTTGGAGGGTGAGCCAATTCATGAGACTTGGCTAAGATTTAAGAAGTTGGTGCTGCAATGCCTAACTCATGGTTTGCCTGACAACGTTTTGCTGCAATATTTTTACCGAAGCCTTGATTCGATGAACAAGGGTGTAGCTGACCAACTTTCTCTGAGAGGTTTGATGCAACAACCTTATATTATAGCAGCCCAATTTTTGGATGATATGACCAAAATTAATCGGGCTTGGTACACCCGTGAAGATCAGGTCTTCCCTCTCACTTTTAAATTGACCAAGAAGCAGCTTGAGAAAAAAAAAAGAGGGACCAAAACATGGCAAAGATGATGACACAACTAGATATTTTGGCCGAAATGTCATAGGAGCTGGAGCTAGAAGTGTAAATGTTGTGGGTGTTGGGTGTGCAAGCCCTGATGAGGCCAAGTTCGAAGCGTTATACAACGAAGAAGTGAACTTCCTAGCCAACCAAGGTAGAGGTTATCGTGCTAACTGCCCAAGGCAGGGTGGTAACCAAGGTTGGAACATGGATGAAGGCTGGAGAGATCGTGATAGAGAGTGGACGAATTGTAACCCCACTTGGAAGGAAAGAGACAGAGAGAAGGATAAGTATGTTCCTCCCCACGAGTGCCAAAAGCCCAAAGATTCTGAGGGTGGACGGTCTGAGGATATGCTCTTGTATTCTCAACAAGGTTGAGAGGTCTGATAAAATTTTAAAAGAGATGAAGGAAGATGTATCGATCCTTAACCAGAAGGTTACTTCTCATTCAGTCTCTATCAAGCAGTTGGAGACCTAAAATGGGTCAAATTTCTTCCCATGTAAACCCGAGATAACAAAGGGGTTTCCTAGTGACACTATGGTGAACCCCAAGTATGAGGTTTGAGCGACGACTTGCGTCGTGCCACGACATTAACTAAGGCGTTGCTTGGGAGGCAACCCAAGTTTTTGTTGCTTTATTTTTGTATATGGAATAACGTGTGTTGATTGTGCAGGTGAAAGTGTGGAATGTGTTTGAAAAGTGCAGGTTGGCAAGCAAAATGTCCAGTCGGCGACTCGCCGAAGAGGTCGATGAGCTCGACTTGAACCGTCGTTGGACTCAAGTAATTATGAAGTTAGAGTCTCTAAAACTCGGTGGGCCCATGAACAAGTCGGCGAATCGACGAGCAGGTTGGCAATCGTGATTTTGTCCGCCGTTTGGACCCCCCACATTAACTAAAGGTCATGTAAAACTCGGTGAGTTAAGTGACCACTCGATGTGTCACCGAGTGGTTCGGCGAGGTCGACTAATGTCGCCAAAAGGATGAGAACTGGACGGTTTTTAAAAGGTCAAAGGTTTAAATTTTAAACTCTTTAACATTCCCTCACTTTTTAACTTCCTATAATCACAGCCGCAATCTATATTTCCTATTTTCCCGCATTTTCTTGCTTTTGATCGTTGATCCTGTGTTTAGAGTTGGATACATTGTTGCCTAGCATTTCAATTCATATATTCGGCATCGAAGGTTGGTTTTCCAAACCCAAAATCATAAATTAGCGGATAAACTCCATTGCATTGTTATAAATTGTTTTGAAGTGTGTTGGGCCTCTCTGAATCCGTGTTTGTGTGCTTGTTTGCCGATTTTAATTTCAAAATCATGCCTAAATTGCCTAATTGTTAATTTCCTGAGTTTCGTGCCTTAAAATTAATCAAATTCTTGTGGGTTGTGCTTAATTGTTGTTGGGTCTAGTCAGGTGAAGTCTGAGTAACCCATATTTGTGTTAAATGACGTGCTTTGACCAATTATGGAGCGGTTGATGTCATTCTTAAGGGCAAAAGTCATCAAATAGCCAATTTTGGCCAAACTGGGAGAAGTATGAGTAGCCCGGTGGCATGGGTTATATGGGTCTGAGTCTAATTGAATAAATGTATGCTTTGATTTTGTTTTCGGGGGCTACGGGGTTGATTTTGGAAGTCGGGGTAGAAAGTAGGCATGCTGGGCAGTTTGGCAAGCTAGGTCGAGCTCACCGAACCACTCGACCGCTCGCCGAACCCCCTTAATCGCCTTTAATTTCATGGTTTTTTATGCTTTTGGTTCTGTAACTTTCGGCGAGAAGCCTGAGTTCGCCGAGTGCACCTGCTCCTGCATCACAGGAGGTCAGCTCCGACAGTGACGGAATCTATGCCACTCATCTCACCACTTCTGAGAGTAAGGGTGATGAGCTGCTGGTAGCCCAGAGAGCTGAGCTGCGTTCCAAGAGGTTGAATGATCCGCCTAGGATCAGGACTCCCCAGGCCACTACTCCTCTTCATGTCCCAGATCAGGTTGTGGTTCCAGCACCACCTACAGAGGATCTGTCACGACCCGGGAGAACCTCCTAGTCGTAACCGGCGTACTCGACCTCGAAGAGGTCTAATACAAGCCTCTTAGCATTCATTCATCGCATAGACACTAAAACCATAAGGAATTTAAAACTTTCTTTACCAAGAAAACATTGCATAAAAAAATAGCAAGCGGAAGA
>JAJOOO010000073.1:0-33165 GCA_029582685.1 Solanum piurae | reverse complement strand
AAACCTTCGACAACGTAGATGGCTTGAACTCATCAAGGATTATGACTGCACGATTGATTATCATCCAGGTAAAGCCAATGTGGTTGCAGATGCCTTAAATCAGAAATCTTTCGCAAGCATTTCTTTGAGTCCTTTACCCTTGCTCCTTGAGTTAAGAGCCTTGAATGTTTGTTTTACACTTGATTCAAATGGTTCAGTTATTGCTAATTTGCAAGTAAGGCCAATATTACTTGATCAAGTGAAAGAATCACAAAGGTTAGATGAGAAACTTGTAAAGCTGACCAGAGAATTTCAAAGTAGGAAAAAAACTTGATTTTACATTTACGGAGGATGGTGGCTTATTTTATTAAAACAGTTTATGCGTCCGTAATGATGACAAATTGAGGAGAGAAATATTGAATGAAGCACATACTGCATCATATGCAATGCATCCTGGAGGTACAAAGATGTACCAGACCATCAAAGAAAATTATTGGTGGAATGGTATGAATAGAGACATTGTGGAGTTCATCTCTAAATGTTTGGTTTGTCAACAAGTAAAGGCAGAACATCAAGTCCCAGTTGGTTTACTACAGCCCTTGTCGATGCCGGAATGGGAATGGGAGAGAATAGCAATGGACTTTATTTCAGGACTTCCTCGCACTCAAAGGAACCATGATGCAATATGGGTGATTATGGACAGGCTAACTAAGAGTGCTCACTTCTTAGCAATCAGGATGGATTACTCACTTGAGCGTTTAGCCGAATTGTACATTAATGAGATTGTAAGACTACATGGGATACCTGTATCTATTGTATTTGATCGAGACCTAAGGTTTACATCTTGATTTTGGGGCAGCTTACAAGAAGTTTTGGGTACTAAGTTAAAATTTAGCACCTCGTTCCATCCTCAAACAGATGGCCAGTCGGAAAGAGTGATACAAATTTTGGAGGATATGTTTCGAGCTTACATTATGGAGTTTGAGGGTAGTTGGGACAAACAATTGGCTTTGATTGAATTTGCTTACAATAACAGTTACCAATCGAGTATTGGTATGCCTCCCTGTGAAGCCTTGTACGGAAGAAATGCCGGACCCCTCTTTATTGGAGTGAAGTTGGTGAAAGAAAACTTGTTGGTCCTGAAATTGTGCAACAAACAGAGGACAAGGTAAAAATTATCAAAGATCGTCTAAAGATTTCTGCGGATAGACAAAAGTCGTACGCTGATCTTAAAAGGCGTGACATTGAATATCAAGTTGGAGATAAAGTATTCTTAAAAGTATCTCCATGGAAAAAGATTATGAGATTTGGCCAGAAAGGAAAGCTTAGTCCCCGATTTATTGGACCTTATGAGATACTTGAAAAGGTTGGACCAGTTGCATATAAATTGGCTTTGCCACCTGAGTTAGACAAGATCCATAATGTCTTCCATGTTTCTATTCTTAGAAGATATCGTTCTGATCCATCTCATGTTCTTCCAGTCGAATCTATTGAGGTTAATCCTGACTTGACGTTTAATGAAGAACCTATTCTAATTCAAGCTCGCGAAGTAAAGAAACTTAGAAACAAGAGAATTCCCTTAGTAGAGGTACTTTGGAGGAACCATTCTGGAAAACAAGCTACGTGGGAAAGAGAAGAAGATATGAGAACCCAGTATCGGCACTTGTTCCGAGACTAGTGTAAGGTAAATTTCGAGACGAAATTTCTTTAAGGGAGAGAGAGTTGTAACACCTTGAAAATGCTAACAAGAGTCGCATGTCAATAAACCACTGCCTAATTACTACAATATGTTTTATTCTCATTTTTTAGGAACTTGAAATAATGTTATATTTGCAACCTTGCTTAAAATAATTGTCATCATAATTTAATGTATTGTATGGGGATATTTGCGTAATGTTTTAATTAGAAATATGTATAGTTTTAAAAAGGTGGTGAAGGATATATATATATAGGTGTATATGCATGCAATTGGGCAGAACACTATTATTTGGGCAGCCAACTTTTAGGGACATTTGTGTATATGATAAGCACCTCTTGTGTTACTATATTTTGACACCTCCTCTTAGGAAATTCGTCTCAGCTGAAGTATAAGTCCCTTAGAACATTATCTAACCTGTTTTTTTTCAATATCACAAGATAAAATCTTGGTCCTTTTGGCTGGAAATCGAGTTACACTCTTCTCTTTGGTAAGTAGTAAAACCTTTTTTTGAGCTTGGTAGCGTTTAGTAGATTAAGCATATCTCGTTCTGTAGAACTTTTTTTACTGTGAATAAATATGATTTGGAAATATAATTCATATCTGTACAACTTTTATGTTTATGCTAAACTCTAATTTGGTTGTTATGGATTCGAAATATGGGACGCATCATAGGACAAGTTCTGTCTAGATTCTGAAGTTTGAAATCCTGTATGGACAACTATTAGTGTTTTGAATATATCTTTTGATCCAAATTACATTTTGCGGTGATTCTTGGTTTTTTGAAACCTTAAGAGAGGTACCTACATCTTTCATGAAGATTATACAGTCCATTTTGGCCTTTTTCCATTTCAAATCTTAATTTTGAAATGAGGCACTAGGATGGCCAGAATTTACTGTTCTGGGAGCATAGTCGTATTTGTACAGGCTAGGCTTACTTGTGATGATAACCCTATTTTTACGTCATCATTATTGAGCTGCTATAAAGTAAATAAGTTATTGAATTCAGTTTTTTAAGGTTGTATATCCTTGTATACAAGTTGAAGACTTTGATACGCTACTTGGTCTACGGTTTGACTTGTGGAGTTTTGTTGGACTGTTTGTGTGCTAAAGAACTGAGGTTTGTGTATAAACTTGTACTTGTACTCTTTTTACCTACTGGTATATCTGAAAGTTTATCTTGGTACCTTGGTTACCCCTTGTCACTTTGCATTGTCGTGTTGGTATTCTTTAATACATTAAAGACGCTTGTGTAACCCGCCCACTTGTACGGATGTTTGATCACTTAGCACTCTTATTGGGACCTTGTACTTCTTGTGGCTGTGACTTCGTCACTCTTGGCATGCCTCTTGGTTCGGATCATTTGCTATCTTGACTCTGGATTTTTAGTTTGTCTTAAGAATGGAAGCTGTCCATTTTAAGTACGAACTAGGAAGCCATTTTTAATATGGTTCTTGGTTCTCTTGATTATTGGGTTTTGACCCTTCTTGATGTCGGGCGTTGATCCTTCTTGATACCTGCTCGTGCTTAGTGTGACGACATGATGTACATATTGGGTGAACCTTGTTATTGAATCTCTTGAAAAGTTGTGCTATAAGCATTCTTGATATTTAGATCTTTATATATTGAACTTGATACTCCTTGTATATTGTTTACTTGATTTACTGATTTTGTTTCGATTGTGCTGCCCTTGACTTGGGAATGATAACTTGTCAAATTTGAGGGCTCCAAACCTATAGTTTTTACACCACTAAGCTATATGCTTAGCAATAGTTGTTTCTATCGTAGGGGCTGTTCGCGATGATGCTTGAAGCTGGCCATTGATGATGGAGATTTTGAAAGCCTTAAGGAAGATCACATTTGCATATAGGCATATATATTTTGTATAACCTTGGGACTTGTACATGATCTTTGTGCTGTATATTTACAAGAGATTTTGAGGGCTGATTTGGTCATGTCACCATGGGTTGTAATATAAGTATGGTTATACGTTTTTATCTTTTTGGGGTTTGTAAACCCAAGCCTTGTACTATACTAGTTTGCTGTATGTCTTGAAAGTTGTGTGAAGCATGAACCGGCTGATTTCCGTACTCGGAAGCTTGTAATATTCTTGTTATTTCACCCTAGAGTATGAGGTTAATATATGCATGAAGATCTGGTCGGTTATTTGCTTTTTTTTAAATTTGAGTTCATTATGAATCTAATCCCTCTACTAGATTAAAATCAGTATGCCCTCATTAATCGGTTTTGAATGTCGCAGGTACTTAATTACATTTCTTGTTTAAGTAGTGGTATCGTTTTGAAAGGGTTGCTACACTAAACCCCAAACCCTAAACCCTAACCCCTAACTCCTAAACCCTTAGCCCTTAAACCCTAAACACTAAATCCTAAATCCTAATTGCTAAATCCTAAACCCTAAACCCTAAACTCTAAACGCAAAATTTTAAACCCTAAATCCTACACCCTAAACCCTAAACCCTAACCCTAAACCCTAAACCTCAAACCATAAACCCTAAACCCTAAATGCTAAACCCTAGACACTAAATAGTAAACTTAAACCATAAACCATAAACCTTAAACTATAAAATATAAACCCTAAACCCTAAACCCTAAATGGTAAACCCTAAACCCTTAATACTAAACCCTAAACCTTAAACCCTAAACCCTAAACTCTAAACCCTAAACCCTAAACCCTAAACCGTAAACCCTAAACCGTAAACCGTAAACCCTTAGCTCAACAGCAAACAGGCACTCAACAGGTTATAGATACAAGGCAACAACAGGGCAGATTTAATAATAAATCTTGTGACAAATTGAGTAAAAAGAAAAGAGAGGCTATCAAAAAGAGACTGCAACAGAGTATGGGTAAGGAATCTAATGTTATAGCTGCAGACAAACAAATTGAAGAACAGTTCTCTTATAAAGATCAGAATATGACAAATATAAGACAGAATGATGATGAACAGGTTGTTAATAAAGGTAATAAAGGTAATAAGGTTAAGGTGACTCCTGATGATGATGGGGCTCTTAATTCTGAGAATGAACTTGATCCTGATAACCAATATATGGATGATTCTGATGAGGATGCAGAGGACACCATGAAACATACTGATCAGGTTGTTGGTTCTAGTTTCCGGGATAAGTATTCTGATGTTCAAAGAATGACTGAACAACAGGGTTTATCCCCAAGAGGAAGGAAGCAAACTAGACACCACCCTCATCATCCTATTACCATCCAGTCCAATAACTCTAGCAGGCCCATGACTAGGTCCAAATCAAAAGGTTATTAATGATTAAGGTCATTTGTTGGAATGCTAGGAGTATCAATACCAAAGGATCCTTGGAAAGACTTCAAACTCTCAAGAAACTTCATCAGTTATCTATTATTGCTATTCTAGAACCATTTGCTAATAACTCTCATATAGATATAGTGAGAATTCAATTACAGATGGTTCATGCAGTTAGTAATGATAATGGGAAAATCTGGCTATTTTGGTGTAATGAGGTCACTGGTCGTATTATGGAAACACATGATCAACATATTATAATAATATTTCATCACACAGATCTGTCTCAAAAATTCATGTTGTCTTTTATATATGCTAAATGTAAAGAATACATGAATAGATCTTTATGGGACATGCTCTTGTTTTATGCTAATATGGAAGTACCTTGGTGTACAATTGGTGATTTCAATGTTATCACATCTATAGAGGAGAATCTTGGGGGAATACCTTACAATATGAATAAGAGTTTTGAATTTATTGGAGTGATAGAGGCTTGTGGATTAACTGATTTAGGATACACAGGACTTCCATTCACTTGGTGTAATCAAAGGGATGCAGAAGCTAGAGTTTGGAAGAGATTAGATAGGTCTATGGTTAATGATAAAAGGTTAGAGGTTATGCCTCAAACTACTATTGAGAATTTACCCTCTGTTGGTTTTGATCATAGTCCCCTGTTGGTGGAAATGACTAAGGTTATTGAGAGTCACATTAAATATTTCAAGTTCTTACATTTTTGGGTTGACAATGTCACTTTTTGAAGACAGTACAACAGTGCTGGGAAAAGGGTGTCAATGGCAATCCAATGTGGAGACTGCATCAGAAAATGAAGAGAATAACAACTACTCTTAGCAAATGGTCTAAGAAAGAGTATGGAGATATTTTTACTAAGGTTAAGGAATTTGAGAAAAATAGCAGGCAATCAGAGGAGGAACTTATGACAAACAACAATGAAGATAGTAGACAGAAACTTCATCAGATGAATGCAAATTATATTAGGTATTTGAAAATGGAAGAATCTATCCTTAAACAAAAGACTCAATTACAATGGTTTAAGGATGGTGATGCCAATACCAAATATTTTCATGCTTTGATGAGAGGTAGAAGAAGGAGGTTATTTTTGCATAGGATTTATAATGAAAATGAGGAGTGGATACAAGGTGAGGAACAAATAGCACAGGCAACATGTGATTATTATCAACAAATTTTTAAGGGTCAGAATGACAAAATAGATGAAAAAATCCTTCAGAATATTCCTACAGTAGTCACTCCTGAGCAGAATGAGATGTTGCAGGCAATTCCTAATATAGAGGAACTCATACAAGTTGTGTTTGCAATGAATCCAAATTCAGCAGCAGGTCCAGATGGTATCAGGGGTAAATTTTATCAAGTTTTTTGGAGTATCATTAAAGAAGATTTACTGGCAGCTGTACAATCTTTCTTTTGTGGTAACATTATGCTAGGTTCATGTCTCATGCATGTTTGGTTTTACTGCCAAAAACAGAACAACCTACAAAATTCACTAATCTTTGACCTATCAGCCTTAGTAATTTCTCTAACAAGATAATTTCTAAGATTTTGAGCATGAGATTGGCTACTATTCTGCCCCTATTATTATCAGACAATTAGTCCGGGTTTGTAAGAGGTAGAAGTATTACATAAAGTACAATGCTTGCTCAAGAGATTACTCATGGTATTAAAAAACCATATACAGGAAATAATGTTGTAAACAAACTTGACATGACCAAGGCATATGATAGAGTGTCTTGGTCATTTACATGTTTGACACTTAGGAGATTTGGTTTTGGGGAGTTATTCATTGATTTAGTGTGGATAATAATGAGTAACAATTGGTATTCTATAATCATTAATGTGCATCGACATGGTTTCTTTCATTCCACTAGAGGACTTAAGCAAGGAGACCCTTTATCCCCTGCCCTATTTATTTTAGGAGCAGAAGTATTGACTAGGTTGCTTAATTCTCTACATCAGAATACTAATTACAGAGGTTTCTTTATGGAACCTAGAGGACCCCAGATTAATCACTTGAGTTTTGCAGATGATGTTATTATTTTTGCATCTACTGATAGACATTCCCTGAAGCTTATTATGGATAGGTTAGGGGAGTATGAAAGTACCTTTGGCCAGCTTATTAACAAAGAAAAGAGTCATTTTATGGTTCCTGATAATACAACACAAGACATCATCCATACCATTAAAGAAGTGACTACTTCTTCACAGAAAAACAGTCCAATTACATATCTAGGATGTCCTCTTTATATTGGTAGACAAAGGATCATTTATTATTCTCATTTAGTAGAGAAGGTTTCCAAAAACGTGTGTGGCTGGTAGGCAAGAGTACTTAGTTTTAGGGGCAGAATTACATTGATCAAACATTCCTTGCAATCTATACCTATTCATATTATGGCTGCCCTTTCTTCCCCAGCACTACTATTAAATACATTGAGACTATCATTGCTGATTTTTACTGGGGACGGTATCTAGATAAAAGGAAATATCACTGGGCATCTCTAGACACAATGAGCTTACCATATACAAAAGGTGGGTTAGGGATCAGAAGGCTGTCAAACATTTACACTTCTTTACAATACAACTATGGTGGAATTTTAGGTCTAAAGTATCTTTATGGAGTCAATTTCTTAAAGACAAATACTGCCAAAGATCTCATCCAGTGGAAAAAAAGGTTGATACCGGAGAGTCATTGATGTGGAGATACATGATGAAAAACAAGCTTCAAGTCGAAGAGAATATAGGCTGGAAAATCAAATCTGGAAGTTGTTCCTTTTGGTGGGATGACTGGCTAGGAAGGGGTGCCCTAGCTACTTATAATACCTCTATATCAAGCTTTAACAATGCTACCATTGCACACTTTTTAGGTAATGGAAAATGGAATGAAAGGAAACTGAGACAACAGGTCCTCTGCTTCTTATTCCATCTATTCTAAATACTAACTTTCAGTTTGTGCAGGGAGTTAAAGACATTGCAGTTTGGAAACTCACTGAAGCTGGAGAGTTCACTTTTAAATTAGCCTGGGAAATGTGCAGGAAGAAAAAGGCTTCTGTAGTCCTTAATTCCCAAATTTGGCATAGACATATACTTTTTAAAATGTCCTTTCTTCTATGGAGAACAATACATTATAAATTACCAACAAATGAATCCTTAGCAAATTTTGGAGTGGAACCTGTGAAATGTTATTGTTGTTTTCAGCAGAGATGGGATGATATTGAACACATCTTCCTTCAAGGACATTTTGCAGGCCATATTTGGAAATTCTTTGCAGGCAGCATGGGATTCCAACTGCAACAGAATTCATTACTGAACCAGATATTGTGTTGGAGTGGTATTGCAGGGAAGAACACAGCACACACGATGATCATTCAAACAGTCCCTATAGTCATTTGCTGGAATCTCTGGAAGAACAGATGTTCAACCAAGTATGGAGGAAAAACATCCAGTATCCACAAAGTAAAATACCTGATTATTAAATACATGCTTTTAATGCTTAATTCTGTTTTCCCATATCTTCACTTGCCTGTAAGTTGGACAGAACTGGTGGCATGCATTGAAAAAATGCAAGCAGGAGTTACGAGTCACCTTAGTTATGTGGAAGACTCCTCCTTGTACTAGATACAAGTTAAATATGGATGGTAGTGCTTTACATAATCCCGGGAAAATAGGAGGGGGAGGCATTTTAAGAGATGATCAAGGGAGTATAGTATGTGTTTTTGCTGTACCTTTTGGTGAAGGAACTAACAACCAAGCCGAGGTTCAGGTTGCCTGTTTCGATTTAAATTGGTGTATACAAAATGGTTACACTAATATTATATTAGAGGTTGATTCTGAATTATTAAATAAGTGGTTATTGCAGGTTGCTATTTCTCCTTGGAAGATACACATGTATATACAGGAATTGCAGATTCTTGCTAACCAATATGTGTTTTTTCAGTGTGTGCACTTACAGGGAGGCGAATGGTAATGCTGATCTACTGGCCAAACATAGTCATCAACAAGACATTGTACAAAATTACTACACTCATCATCAATTACCTCTACCAGTTAAAGGAATTTATCAATTAGAGAAATTGGGAGTACAAAATTTCAGACGCAAGAAGCTTAAAAGGATTAAACAACCACCTTGAACATACTTCAAAATCCTTACAGAGAAGGCTTTCAATTTCAAGACACTCTATATAATTATGTCCAACATTTCAAGGACAATAGCATTACATTTTTGACATGTTATAAACTATTCGATTTACTATGTCCTTTTAGGTATAGTAGTTTGTTTAGTCTTAGTTTTATTAATTCTTGTAAGGGGAGAGTCTCCCTTATTTATGTTTTATTAGTAACTTTGTATTAAGATAGGAACCCTCTCTAGGTGCTTAGTTTTAATAATACATCTTATTGTATAGGGTGGAGTTGACTAACCTTAGTAGGTAGGTTGACTTTTGTCCCACCTTAGGTTGGAGGTAAGGTATATGTCCCCCTCCTTGTATATTTTTTTTATATATATGATAAGGCCTGGGGGTGTTGCTCAGCCCCTGACCCCCTCAAGGGTCGTTCAAATAAAAAAAATAAAAATCCTTAGCTCGAAACCATAACCTTAAAACCTAAAACCTAAACCCTAAACCCTAAAACTTAAAACCTAAACACTAAACCCTAAACCATAAACCCTACACTCTTAACCCTAACCCCTAAACCGTAAACCCTAAACCCTAAACTCTAAACACTATACCCTAAATCCTAAATGCTAAACCCTAAACCCTAAACCGTAAACCCTAAACTGTAAACTGTAAACCTTAAACCCTAACCCTTAAACACTAAACCTTAAACCCTAAACCCTAAACACTAAACCCTAAACCCTATACTCTAACCCTAAACCCTAAACCCTAAACCCTAACCCTAAACTTAAATTCTAAACCGTAAACCCTAAACCTTAAACCATAAACCATAAACCATAAACCATAAACCCTAAATGCTAAACCCTAAACACTAAACAATAAACTTAAACCATAAACCATAAACCTTAAACCCTAAACTGTAATCCCCAAACCCTAAACCCTAAATGCTAAACCCTAAATCGTAAACCCTAAATCGTAAACCCTAAACCCTAAATACTAACCCCTAAACCCTAAGTCCTAAATGCGAAAAATTAAAGCCTAAAACCTAAATCCTAAAACCTAAACCCTAAACCCTTAATCCTAAACCCTAAACCCTAAATGCCAAGACTTAAACACTAAACCTTAAACCCAAAACCCTAACCCCTAACCCCTAAACCCTAAACTCTAAACCTACAACTCAAAATTGTAAACCCTAAACCCTAAACACTAAATCGTAAACCATAAACAATAAACCCTAAACCCTAAACCACAAACACTTAACCGTAAACCCTAAACCTACAACTCCAAACCTTAAATCGTAAACCCTAAAACCTAAACTCTAAACCCTAACCCCTAAACCCTTAGCCCTTAACCCTAAACCCTAAACCCTAAACCCTAAACCTATAACTAAAAACACTAAACCCTAAACCCTAAACACTAAACCCTAAACCCTAAACAATATACCCTAAAACTTATACTCTTAACCCTAAACCTATAACTTGAAACACTAAACCCTAAACCCTAAACCATAAATCCAAAGTAGTAAATCCTAAACCCTAAACACTGATTCCTAAAACCTAAACCATAAATTCTTAACCATATACCCTAAACCATAAACCCTAAACCCTAAACCCTAATCCTTAAACACTAAACCCTAAACCCTAAACACTAAACCTTAAACTCTAAACCCTAAACTGTAAACCCTAAATCCTAGACCCTAAACCCTAAACCCTAAACCCTAAATCCTAAACCCTAAACCCTAAACCTAAACCCTAAATACTAAACCTAAAATTCAAACCCTAAAACAAAAAAACATAAACCCTAAACCCTTAAACCTTAAACACTTAACCCTTAACCTTAAACCCTAAACCCTAAACCCTAAACCTAAATCCTAAACCCTAAACCTAAATTGTAAACCCTAAATCCTAAATTCTAAACGTTAAACCCTAAACCCTAAACCCTAAACCCTAAATCCTAAAACCTAAGCCCAAAACCCTAAACCCTAAACCCTAAACCCTTAACTATAAGCCCTAAACCCTAAAACCTAAACCCTAAGCCCTAAACTCTAAACCCTAAACCTTAAACCTTAAACACTACACGCCAAACCCTAAACCCTAAACACTAAACCTAAAACCCTAAACCCTTAACCATCAACCCTAAACCCTAAGCAATAAACCCTAAACCCTAAACCCTAAACCCTAAATATTAAACCCTAAACATTACACGCCAAACCCTAAACCCTAAACACTAAACCGTAAACCCTAAACCACAAACCCTAAACCGTAAATCCTAAGTCCTAAAACCTAAACGTAAAACTTGAACCCTAAACCAAAAAACATAAACCCTAAACCCTAAACCCTAAACACTAAATTCTAAACCCTAAACCCTAAATCCTAAACCCTAATCACTAAACACTACACGCTAAACCCTAAACCCTAAACACTACATGCTAAACCCTAAACCCTAAATACTACACCTTAACCCCTAAACCCTAAACCATAAACCTAAATTCTAAACCCTAAACCTAAATTCTAAACCCTAAACCCTAAATCCTAAACTCTAAACATTAAATCCTAACCCTACACACAAAATAAAAAACCCTACACCCTAAGCCCTAACCCTAAACCCTAAATTCTAAACCCTAAATCCTGATCCCAACACCCTAAACGCAAAACCTTAAACCCTAAACCTTGAACCCTAAACACTAAATCCTAAATCCTTAAACCTAAACCCTAAATCCTAAACCCTAAACCCTAAACCCTAAACCCTAAACCCTAAACCCTAAACCCTAAGCCCTAAACTCTAAACCCTAAACCCTAAGCCCTAAACCCTACAACCTAAGCCCTAAACCTTAAACCATAAACCCTAAACCTATAAAGCTAAACCCTAAACCGTAAACCCAAAACCCTAAACCCTAAAACTTAAACCCTAAACCCTTAACCTATAACTCTAAACCCTGAAGCCTAAACCCTAACCCTTAAACCCTAAACCCTAAATCCCATCGCCTTCCCATTTCCCAATTTTTTCTTTCTCTCTAAAAATAGCTCTCTAGCGCATTCTCTCTCAACTGGGCGATTTGCTGGCCAGATCCACCGGAATGGCCACACAGCCACCGGACGGACCCTAAGGCTACCAGATTTAATGGAAAGGAAGCGCAATGACAACAATGACCAAACCCACCAAGAATCACTGTCTAATTCCACCTACAACTCTTCAAATTTGTGAAAATATGAGGCGATATGTGTGGCGATTTCGAAGAGAGAACTAGATGAAACTTGTGAAATTATTTCCCATGGCCAAACGAAGATGATTCGAGCAAATGTGGAAGTGGGTATGGATCCATCTATACAAGATCTAGTTCCAGTACAAATTTCAGCTGATTCTACCTTGCCATTTGAGAGATCTAAATCTGGAATTTTTCAAAAATTGCCAATGAGGCGTAGCTACTGCGCAAGCAATTTTGAACTGATTCTGAGCCGGATAATGCGGATTCGTTCACTGGGGATTCTACCCCTCATCTGGAAGAACATCTCACAGCAATTTCAATCAATTTGGACCGGCGAATCGCGACGGAGATGAATTCCGGTGGGACTGCCGAAGTCCAGGTAAACTCTGAATATCTTAATGAAATGCTTTGAATTGATATAGGTTTAGATGAAGGTTTGGAGGGGAGAAACATGTCTACACCGATGATAAACAAAAATTCAAGGATAGAAGACTCCAAACAAAGCCAAGGAAGAATGAATGGGAAGAACAAAGTCAGTGATCAACAAATACCAAGCAAATCTGCAGAACAGGGCAATCATAATTCCATGTCACAATCCCAAGGCACGCAAGATCATTCAAAAGGGGATAATTCATCCAAATTTTCATTTGGAATCCAGGGCAATCAGAATATGGCCACCCCTGATTTAATTCAGCAGAACAAGGGAAGAAAGCAAAAGGATAATGAGGCACAACATTAAGGGTCTGATCACCAACAACAATGGCAAGTAATACCATCAGGTAATTCCATTAACCCCATCACTAGTCAAGTCGTTAATTCTAAGAATAATGCTCATTTGCAAATTCATGCAAATGAGCAAATTAGAAATCTAGAGAAACAGAATTTGCAGGGCACAACTCAAATTTCTAAGGAACATCAGGAGCATGGAAAACAGGACAAAGGTCAGGGCAATAATACTAATCCTAAGTTCCCTAAAATCTCTAGCAACTTTGAGAAGCAAACTCACCCTCCCAATAGGAACAAACTCGGGGGTCAAAATAATACTGGCCAAAATTTCAATAACCCTCAAAGTTCTCAGAACCTGCAGAACAATTCCAAGAAAGAGCAAATTCCTGAACCTGCTCCTTTTACGGTGATCCAGACCTTGCAGCAAAACTCAAACAAAACCAAAATCAGAAAGTGGATTCCTTAAACCTTGAAGCCCATGAGTTTACTACCAGACAGGTTCTGCCAGCTGTGATATTCAAAAAGGATGATTTCCATCAAACTCTTGTTACTGATTGCAAGTTTACCTTAATTGGGAAATTTAGCACTACTATGCCCAAAATCGAGTTAATAAGGAAAAACTTTATCCTTCAAACTCAACTATTTGGAGGTGTGAAAATCTCACATTTTAACTCAAGGCATGTCTACATTGATCTTGATAATGATTTGGATTATATAACTGTGTGGACTAAACAAAAGATGACTATGGAGGGACAACTAATGAGAATCCAAACGTGGACTCCTACCTTCAGACCTGAGCAGGAAACTCCCATAGTTCCTGTTTGGGTAGCCTTACCTGAACTCCCGTGGCATTGTTACAAAAAAGAGTTTGTTTCTATTCTTTTGAAGCCAATAGGGAAAGTGTTATATCTTGATTCTCCAACAGCTCAAACGACTAGAGGAAGTGTGGCAAGCGTAAAGATCCAAGTAGATCTCACCAGGGCAAGACCCCCACATGTTTGGGAGGACATTGATGAAGATGATTATAACATAGGAAGATGGCAACAAGTGCAATATGAAGGTGTACCAGAGTACTGCATGTATTGCAGACATGAAGGGCATCACGAGTATGATTGCAACATCAAGAAAAGAGATGAGGAACATAAGAAAAAGAAAGAAGCTGAGAATGAGAAGAAAAACAAAACAAAACCTGAACAAGGAAAAGATAATAGAAAGGAGAAAGACAACCAGAGCAACAAGGAAGCAGGTCACATTACTAGGGACATAAACCAACAGTAACAACCAGGGAAATCCAACACCCAACAGGAAGAGCAGTGGCAGGTACAAAAAAGAAAACACATCAAGATCAATCAGCACACTGAGGACAGATCGACCTCACCTCAGGACCCGACACCTTCCAACACATAACAACAGCAGCGAGGTAATTCAGGTCAAGATATTATTACCAATCATAATACTTATATTAATCTGGATTCACAGGATCAAAGCAGAAATCAAGAACCTGAAGGAGTACAAATTACTACCAGTAAATCAGTCAAACAAAACCACTTTGGTGAAGGATCAGGAAAATCTAATCAGTCTGGTTCACCAAAAAAGCAGAAAAAACAAACTACTGAGGCTTTGAATGACTTACAAGGCAGTAAACATGCTCTAAGAAAATCTGGCAAAACTCAAAACAGGGAAGTGACTGCATATACAGGTATTGATTCTGTGCTCCCATTCCCTAAACCCAAAACTCTAAACCCTAAACCTAAATCCTAAACCCTAAACCCTAAACACTACACGCTATACCCTAAACCCTAAACATTACACCTTAAACCCTAAACCCTAAACTCTAAACCCTAAACCCTAAACCTAAATTCTAAACCCTAAACCTAAATTCTAAACTCTAAACCTAAACCCAAAACCCTAAATCCTAAACTCTAAATATTAAATCCTAACCCTACACACAAAACACAAAACCCTAAACTCTAAACACCAAACCCTACACCCTAAGCCCTAACCCTTGTTTCAAGGCATTTTTGTGCCAATAAATATTTATTCAATGACTTTGAGGAGTCCACTGATGGCGAGTGTGTATATATGGGTAACTCCACTACTGTTGTAGTAATCAATAAAGGAAAAGTTTTACTTAAATGAACTTCTGGAAAGACATTATCCTTGAACAATATTTTGTATGTTCCCTCCCTTTGTAAAAAGTTAGGTTCTGGAGCAGTAGGCCTTAAACTTGTTTTGAAGCTGAAAAATAATTATTTATCGTGGAGACTTTTTTGTGAGGGAATATCTTAGTGGAGGATTATTTGTATTGAACATTGTTCAAGAGATTGCGAATAATGCAAGTATTTCAAACTCTACTTATATTTTTGAGTCTATTAATTTGTGGCATGGTAGACTAGTTCATGTTAATTTTGCTTCTATAAAAAGACTTAGAAAAATGGAATTAATTCCTATGATGAAAACGTATGATTTTTTCAAATGTACTATGTATAGAAGCAAAACATGCCAAGAAACCTTTCAAATTTGTTATTAGTAGAAAGACCGAATTACTTGAACTAATACATATAGATTTAGAAGATTTCAAGAACACTGTTAGCAAAGGTGGAAAAAGTATTATATTACTTTTGTTGATGATTTTTCTAGATACACTAAGGTATAGCTTCCTAAGTCTAAATATAAAGCGGAAAACATGTTTTTGAAATTCAAAGTAGACGTGGAAAATCAATTAGACAGAAAAATCAAGAGATTTAGATCTGATAGGGGTAGGGAAAATAGTACTATTAGAAGATTTTTATGAGAAAAATGGTATTATACATGAGGTTAGTGCTCCCTATACTCCCCAACAAAATGGTGTAGCCGAACAAAAAAATAAAACCCTAAAGAAATGATGAATTATATGCTTTGAAGCTTAGGTCTATCTGACAATATGAGGGGAGACTCAGTCTTATCTAAATGTTATATTCTTAATAGAGTCCCGCATAAGAAGTTAGATAAGATCTCATATGAGTTGTGGAAATGATTTGCTTCTAACTTGAAGTTTCTGAAAGTGTGTGGGTGTTTGGCTAAGGTTGGTCTACCGATTTTAAACGCGTAAATGTTGGTTCTAAGACTTTTGACACATTCTTTATTGGTTATGCTCGAAATAGTGCTGCATATAGAATTATGTCTCTAAGTGATCATTCTATTTGTGAATCTAGAGATGCATAATTTTTTGAGCATATTTTTCCTTTGAAAAATAATATGTCGAGTGATGTGAAAAATAATGCTTCTGCATCTATGTCAAACAATTATCATGTTGTGCCTTCTTCTAATGTTATTTCTAATGAGCATGAAAATGAACTCGGAAGGAGTAAAAGACGGAGAACTAAGACAAGTTTTGGTCCTGATTTTATCACTACTTTCTTAAGTTAAAATTTTGATATTAATATTTTAAATGATGAATTAGTGTCTATCTATTGAATAGAAGAAGACCCTAAGACTTATGATGAAGCAATGAGATCAATAGATGTTATATTTTGGAAAGAGGCTATTAGAAGTGAATTAGACTCTATAGTTTCTAATCACACTTGGGACTTGTTTAATTTACCTAAAGGTTGTAAGCCCATAAGTAACAAGTGGATATTTAAGAAGAAATTGATACCTGATGGTACAATTGAAAAATATAAAACTAGACTTGTCATTAGAGGTTTTAACCAAAAGAAAGGTATTGATTACTTTGATACTTATTCTCCCGTGACTAAAAGAGGGACCATTAGAACTCTTATTGCTTTAGTTGCTATTCATGATTTAGTGGTACATCAAATGGATGTCAAAAAAACATTTCTAAATGGATTTAAATGAAGAGATCTATATGACTCAACCTGAAGGGTTTGTGATTCCAGGACAAGAGGATAAAGTTTGCAAATTGAGAAAGTCCTTGTATGGATAAAACAAGAACCTAAGCAATGGTATGAAAATTTTAACATCACATTAGTGGATAATGACTTTGTTGTAAATTCATCTAATACATGTGTTTATTCTAAGATGATAGGTTCAGATTTGTGATTATATGTTTATATGTAGATGACATGTTAATCGTTGGTCCTAATGTGAATGTTATCAATGAGACCAAGAACTTTATGTCTTCTAAATTTGAAATGAAAGACCTTGGTGAAGCAGGTGTGATTTTAGGTGTTAAAATCAAAAGAACTGCTAATGGTTTATCCTTGTGTCAGTCTCATTACATTGAAAAGATGTTGAAAATATTTGATTATTTTGATGTAGTTCCAGTGAGAACTCCTTATGATCCTAGAATGCACTTTAGGAATAATAAAGAATGTAGTGTTTCTCAAACTGAATATGCTAACATAATTAGGAGTGGAATGTTGCTCATAAACTATACTTAGCCTGATATAGCTTATGTTGTTAGTAGATTGAGTAGATATACTCATAATCCTAGCAGTGAACACTTTAATTCTGTTCATCGCTTGGTAAGGTATTTGAGAGGTACTATGAATTGGTGTTTGCACTTAAATAAATTTCCTGCTGTTTTAGAAGGTTTTTGTGATACAAACTGGCAATTGACAATGATGAAGTTAGCTCCACCAGTGGCTATGTGTTTACTTTGGGTGCAGGTGCTATTTCGTGGAAGTCTTCCGAATAAACTTGTATAACACGTTCTACCATGGAATCCGAATTTATTGCTCTCGAGTTGGTAGGGCAAGAAGCTGAGTGACTGAGAAATCTTTTGGCAGATGTGCTATTGTGGGGAAGACAATCTTCACTGGTCTCTCTTCATTGTGATTAGCAATTGGAATTGCTAAAAATAGTGTGTACAATGGAAAAAAGAGACATATTTGTATCAGACATGGTGCAGTAAAACAATTGTTCAAACTGAATGTTATTTCCTTGGAATATATAAGGTCTGAAAGAAATTTGACGGATCATATGACCAAGGGCTTGACAAGGAAAATAATCCTTGAAACGTCGAGGGGATGGGCTAAAGCCCATTGATTGAGGTAATGTGGTGTACCTGTTAGGCCTCAATATACACCATATTTTCTATCCCTGTGGCGTGAGGCAGTGTTTTATAAGGTTGAGCTCATGTTGTTCTTAATGATTCTATAGCCTTTAAGTTGGTCTATTTGAGATAGACTTGATGGAATCACCTACGTGAGTGTAAAGGTGTGGTCGCCTTTTATGAAAGACTTGGGTCGTCTTTCTAGATCATTCATAAGACCAAAGGTGTGTGTGCATGACAATAAAAGCAATTTGTTTGTATTGCGGAGGTTGCTTAAAATTTAAGGATATAGTATGTTTTATGGGGGTCTCAATTTATATCCATTGAGTTCTAGAGTACTTCACATTGTGGATATTAAGTTGTTGCCCCATTTCACTATGTGTTAATATAAATTGAAATATATTGACACTCAAGTACACGTTCCTTTATTTTGCCCAAAATTTGTTCTTACTCTTTATCTTTGCATTGGTGGGAGATTGTAATATTAATTTTACCTTTATTAATTAAGAGTAATGCAAAGTATATAAAATATTGCATTACCAAAGGAATGAATTACATATATGTTCCAAATTACATTTTGTTAAGTGTGATGTAATGAATTTTAATGTCATTAACATTTCACATACGTTTCTTAGAAATTACTTTTTTTTTTTAAACTCCTATTTTGCAAATCCTATATAAAGATGTATCTTGAGTGAGCATAAGACCACACTACCAACATAAACAAAAAGAAGAAAAACACTTTTTCCTCCTTTCTTCTTATTCTTAGAATATTTTTGGGTAATTGGTTTTGAGCAACTTCCAAACTTTCAGCCACGAGTGCATGTGTTTGAGAGTAACTGTGTAACCTTGGGGAACGACCGACTACAACGCTTTGCACAAGAGTTGAGCCGAAATCGGTTTCAAGGCAGTGGCTTGCCATGACACAATATTTGTGATAAGTTATTTAATACTTTATAATTCCAATCTAATATCAATATTGTAGTATTTTTTTCAACAATAATAACTCTTTTTAAAAAATAAGTCTCTTATTACATAAAGGGTCGATTCAACACTTTTTAGTTGCAAGACATGGCCTTGCAACCACATTGATTACCATCGACGACTTCTCCATTTGTTATAGTACTACCATCTAATCTTCCCCTTTGCATGTTGCCCTTCGATCCTCCTTCTCTTCTTCCTCTTCCTCTTCCTCCTCTCCTTCCTCCCTGTCTTTATCTTCTTCTCTTTCTTCTGAAAAATTTGATGTATTGTAAAAGACTTGAAACATCAAAAGGAATTCATATTAAAAATGTAGGACTGTTTAGTTTCGTTTTTGAGTTGGTGGAGATTGAAAAGTTAGAGTATACTTCATGTATAGTCAATGTATATTTCATGTATAGTTAAATTATATTATGTTTTTTGATTGTATCATAATATATAATCACTGTATATTTTCTTTAATGTTTTTTTGCTATATCTATTGTAAGCTTTTTTACCTTCTCTTACAATATGTTGCACACAAGTACTTCATTTTCTATTAAGTTGCTAAGTTCTTAAATACCTTGTGATATGTGGAAGCTAAGCATATTGTCATAAACCTAATTACCTGAAGGTTAATTATCAGATTCTCATTATATATTCTTTGAATAGTATTACTAGATATTTTATGTCAAACAATTTGTACTTATATTTGCCGAGAGATACGATTGTATCTGTTGATATACACACAAGTGAACAGAGCAAGACAATTATCGCCTTAAATCTTTTATTTCCTCTACTTAATTATTTTTTTTCAAAAAAAGGGACACCTACAAATCCCAATTTTTACAATATTAATAGTGGAAACTAACGCCCTTCTGCTGATTTTAATTATTCACATATAGAGATCCACCATATATGCCAATAATAAGATCACTGCCAAGGATCCTCTTCCTTCAAGAAATCTAGGGTGATATAGAATTGTCGAATACAACTTTTGCTTTTCTTTTCAATTTTGGTACTTATGCTTCTTTCAATTTTTTAATTTATAATTTTTTTATTTTATGGATGTGGATGAAATATTCTTTGTCAAAGAATAATGTATTAATGATAGTTTGATACTATTGAAGAGTGAAAACTAACATCATCTAGCAAATTGCCTTGCCTCATTTATTTGCACTTAATGAATGTTCGTATCTTAATCATTCAGATTTAGCTAATTAAGTCCATTTGTTTTTTTTTAAAAGCTTCTGAATGGATCTGAAAGACCTTAAAGAATCAGATTTGTAGGACAGTCTTAACAACTTTCAGACTTATTAATATGCTATAAAAAATCACGTGGCTTCTCTTTCTGTGCGACTTGCTTTATTCTATCTGCAAACTTTCTTTCTCTCTTTTCTCAACTAAACACAATTTTTTTCTTTTTGAATTGATAAGTTTGCATAATCTTTACAAATATTTTTTTATATTAACAATTTTCTTGAGGTGTATTGATATTTATCAAGAATTCTGGTTATATTAATATTTTTTGTTGTATTGATGTTTATCAAGAACTCTAGGTTTTTGAGTGAAAAATAGTGGCCACGATTAAAAACAACAACTATGTATACATATTTGAGGTCTCTTATTAAAATTTGTTTTAGGCCATTAATTATATTGAGACACTTTGATCATCAAAATTGCTTGTGGGACTACACTAAGATATATTATTGTGATTACCTTATTCTGATGTCTAATAGTGAATGAGATAAGTACATAAATGTGAGTATTATTCAATTAGTTTCTTCACCATTTTGATGCAAAAAGTTTAGTTTCCTATTAAAAGTATGATCTTTTATATTTTTATATTTTCACAACCACACTTATCTTTTTCCACCAAGAAAGGTCAGTCTCAACCCAATGAAAATGAAGGAAATACGAACATATAAACTAAGAACAAGACAAAGATCGAAAACATGTTATTTCTAAACAATACCCTAAAACCTGGTTGTAACGTGTACAATCCACTAATCGAAGTACCAAATTTGAAAGATTAATACAAGTCTCAGTTTTTGTTTCTAAAGTAGAACAAAACTTAAAAAAAAGGACAAGAAGGTCTGCCAGGGTGACAAGCAGCTACCTCTCAAATCCTTCCACAAGCCTCGACCGTTAGGAGAAGAAGAAGATCAAACGGGTCCGGGCTCGGAACCTACAAAAGTGTAGAAGCAAGAGGTTAGTACCAACAACACTGTACCCAAAAATCAACCCAGAAAACAATGCATCTAGCTAGAAAGTAGACACCCCTTACACTCCAACCTCCTCAAACTAGCAATATTCTTAGAAATCAGCCCAACCTAGCAATTATACAATACACAGCTCAAAAGGCTCAATACTCACAGTTCAATCTTCACGATTCAACAATCAAACAAACCAAATAAGTCAATCTCAATGTCAAGTAGTTCACTTACACGCACAAGTACATCAATCACAATTAATAAATAAGCCACGCAAAAGCATCAAAAGTATCACGTAACAATTATCAATATCTCGCCGGAACCATTTCCCATCGACACAATATCACTAGCCAAAAGTATTTCCAATCAGCTTTATATCAACTCACTAGCTGGAACTATTTATCATTGGCTTTATATCACTAGTCGGAACCATTTCCCATTCGATTTATATTCACTTGCCGAATATGATCTCAACATCACACCACTCATCGGTAAAGACCTCGGTATCATGAATCATCACATGTCTCATCACAGTGTTCATAATCAATGCACACAAGCAATATCACAACACATGAAAGGGATAAAAAATCATAAAATTCAAGTCCTTATTCCGCTTCCAAGCATTTCATCAATCAATTAACAAGGGTCACAATAAGTAAATTCACATCATCAAGTTCATCGCATAACCTTTTTTATTTCAACCCATTTTTATTCATTTAGATGTAACAAGTGGATAATTAAACACTTCACCTCATCATCATTACTCCCAACACACTATCAATGAAGGAAGTGTGAATTCTAGTAGAATACAAGGTTTAGAAAGCCAGTTGCCTTAAATTAATCAACAATCACTCTAAGAGTTGAGTCTTTCCCTTCCAAATCACTTCTAAAGCCACACAATATATAATAATCAAGTATTTACTATCACTCATCAGAAACAACAATTCTCACATCAATCATGTAAAGAAATGGGTCAATAAACTCAAAACTGAATATCAAAATGGAGGTTTGAATCCGGAAAACAATACTTGAAAATGATGTTTAAGGCTTTAGGAACTCTTTAGTGAAAACCATTTCGAAAAAAGGATCAAACCCACTTCAAAATCAACATTTTACTAAATTCTTTAAGATAACCCCAAATTTGTCATTGCAAAAGCTTTATTTAAACACGTAAATCCATAACAATAATGGGTAATTGAAGATTTAGAGTTCAAAATTGTTACCCTAAAGATTTTCCTCAAAAAGTTGGTCCAAATCGGCACCCCAAAGCTCCTAAAACTAAAAAATGTGACATGGAGTGATGAGTCAACGATTTGGACTCATTTAGGGATTTATTTTAATATATTTAGTGTCCTCAAATGCTTAGTGCCAATAACTTATCTAAATCCTTGATTTCCAGGTATTTGGATTGAGGAACAAAGCATGGACACTAATGAGCAAAAAGGAACAAGACAATTGAAAGAACGAATAAAAAGAGGCCTGGTGATCGCCTAACCCATTGGTGGAGTCGCCGAATGGCTATGATCTCGCCTAAAGTTATAGTGTGCCAAGCCTTGAAGGAGAAAATCAAGTCAGCAATGGAATGGAGTAGTCGGCGTGTCACCGAACGGTTCCGCGATGCAGTGTTTGATTGCCTAAAGTTACAGAACGTGAGGATGCTGAAGGCCAAAGTAAAAAGGGCAATGAAATTTACCAAAGGGCGGATCGCTGAGTGGATCGGTGATCCCGACTTACTGCACCGAATGGTCCTTCGCAGCATATTTTTGGCGACTATAAATACGTTTTTAAATTCTTAATTTAAGAGAGTTTTTCAGAATATAGAATTTCTTATCAGTTTTGGAATAGAACTCTGAGTTTGGAGATAATATTTTCCTTATCTTTGAAGAATAGAAGTTTTCCATTTTTTGAGAAATTGGAAGTGGGTCTTTGAGATTCTTCAATCTTGACCTTTGTATAGACGAAATTAATCTTACCCAGTTCATGGAAACACAATTTGGTAACAATTTTTATATTTTTATGATGTCTATCTAACACCCCAATTTCTGGGGTGTGATTATGTGATTATGGGTTGATTTTGTTGACACCCAATTTTGACCCTCCCTTATAATAATTGATTTCTGAGCTTCTTATTATTCAAACGATTTAAAATAATTAGCTATGTCAAATTCAAATAGTTTCAAGATTAGTGTAAATAATTTCAATCGATTTTTATAGTATTTGAATAATAAATATATTTCATATAATTATATAAGTAATTAGTATATTTTATAAATGTTTGAAAACCGTATCAAAAGAATTTTGTTTTGTTAAAATAAATATTTTATTAATTTAGTTTTAGTTTGAATTATAGCTTTAATTTTGAATTAATTAGTATATTGAAAATCTATTAGTCTATAATTAAGTTAATTATTTTATCTCGTTAAGATTAAAAAGCTTATAAATTAATTATGTTAATTTGTCCTATTTGAATTCTAGCCGAATCTTCTAAAATTAATTCATTTGGCTACCTTTTTAATCCGCTTGGCTAAATTGTTAATTAGTTCCTATTATTATTTTAGCCAAAATCTAACCTTTTATTCAAACCCAATTTAAGACCAAAATTTGGGCCACTTTGTAGCAGCCCAATACAATTTTCCAGCAAACCCAACCCACATTACAATACCCATCACCCACAACAACCCAATTCTATACCAAAAACCCACCCAACAATACAACATACATCAACAAACATTCATACAGACAATACAGCAAACAGTACCGCCCGGTCGCTATGCGGAAGGAATATGACGTCTTCAATAATGATATAACCATGAAGGTTCAGAAGATACGCGGAAAATGCTCTTTCTTCAATCAAGAGGCCAATAGTGGTCCCGAAGACACTCACCCTAGAGCTACTGAAGAAGATACCGATGATGAAATCATTTATATGCCTCCCTTCCTGGGACGTTTGAAAGAAGGAGACAAAAAGATCACTCTCTCGGCTTATGAGCGGACACATAGCGTGGGAGTAAGAGTTGTGACGTGTGCTCTTATTTACGAGCACCTTAAGGCTTCACGCATGTTGAAGCCTCTCGAAGGAACCATTTTTGGGTTTGGGCATGAAAGCTCTCGAAAGACGTGTGCCTACCACCCGAACCAAAGAGGACACACTATAGAAGAATGTGTGGAGCTTAAGGCAGCAATCCGCAACCTGATCGACGTTGGGGAGATCCCGTATATGTGGGGTAAGAACACCGTCCTTACCTATGACCAACCGGAGCCCAGTATGTCGGTCACTGAGCACACTTTGTTCTATTGTCACAACTTCACGCCTTTCAAGAAAACGTTGTTGGAGATCTACAGACAGTTGGTTCGAAAAGGGGTCCTGGCCTCTATCAGAAAGGATGACGAGGCTATCGATCCAGTCGAAATTAAAGTATGGAAACCCTACCCTTATCATACAGATCACAACATTGGAAGGTGCCTCGGGTTTCGCTATGACGTGGAATCCCTTGTCAACATAGGAAAGATTCAAGTTGAGTTTACTCCCCGTAACTAATGCGACAATCGGAAGAAGAACGGCCTGGATGGAGGCACATTTTATCTTTTAAGAGCTTTATTGTTTGTTTTCTTACTTTCCTTGTAATCGCCAGAAATGAATGAAAATGAAAATTTCCTTTGTATTCGAACTACGTAGGGCCTGAATTCTCCTTTGGAGATACGTAGGCAGTCTTTCAAGGCCCGGCCCTTATCTTTTTCAAATCTTTCTTTTCCCCGTTTCATTCTACAAGGAAACATTGTATTCACATCAACAGATGCCGAGAGATGCAGCAAGAAAACCTTAGCTTAACGCAATTTAAGTTTTCTGAGTCACCAACCTCAATAAAACGAGCAAATTCCTGCTCGTTCAAAAATTCAGTCCCCATTACTCGTGGGTTAACATGTTCTCAAACGAAGTAACTCTTATGTGTTTATATACCTTCTATGTGATATCCTGCATTATTCATCCAGGACTAATACTAACATATTTGCCTTTGAGTTGTTTTTCCCTACAGGTAGTTAGAACTGATCTGTGTTGATACACTGGTCGATCATCCTTATTTCACTAGATCTAAAGGTCCTACAGATTCCTTCCCCAGTCAAAGTTCACAAAAGGGAAAAGCCACAATGGGTATTAACAACGAAGAGACCAGCCTTACTGATGTCGTGGTGGCTCAGCCCGCCCTTGACGACCCGAATGAACTGATCCTGCAGTTGATGCAACAAATTGCTGAAATGAGGGTCGAGATGCAGAGAAGACAAGATTTGCCTCCTCCCATTTTTACTGTCAACGCTCAACAAGACGGAAGACCTCCAGTTCAGATTCCCTCTCCTAACGGGGAACAAGCTCAAAATCCGCCTTCAAGTCCTGCTCGTAATCCCTCAGTTATTTACCTTACAACCCAAAAACCCCATTAAGCCTCAGCCTCTTATCAAACATCACCCCCCTCCTCAAAATATCAACCTCCAAGCACCACTCCCTCCCCCCAATGCAAACCACCAAACTGGCCTACTCCCTCACAGCCAAAACGCGAATAACCCACACACTTCCCTGCTTCCCCAAAACAAGTATACCAACCCCCAGACTTTCCCCCAAAACTATCACGCCCCTTTAAATGGTTAAAGTTCCTCTATTGCTCCACCACTACCGCAAAAAGCCATTTCCCAAGTACCGGTCCCTAACGAGCATGACGCCCATGGTTCGGATCTCGACCACTATGAGGAGAGGGAGAGAGAGTGTAGGTCAAAGAAAGAGACCGCCAAGATAGATATGAAAGAGGAAATTAGAAAAGCCATGAAGGAGTTGAACTGCATATCTGAGATCGCCGGGTTGAGTTACGAAGATCTATGCATTCATCCGAATTTGGACCTCCCGGAAGGATTCAAAGTACCAAAATTTGACATCTTCGGAGGAACGGAGAATCCCTTAGCAAACCTAAGGGCCTACTGTGACTAACTCGTGAGAGTTGGGAGAGACAAAGCTTTGTTAATGTGACTTTTTAGCCGAAGTCTGAACGGAGAGGCTCTAGAGTGGTTTACGTCTCATGAAACGAGATAGTGGTCTAGTTGGAACTCTCTGGCTAAGGACTTCGTCGAACGATTTGCCTATAATGTGGAGATCATTCCTGATCGTTACTCCTTGGAGAAAATAGAGAAAAAATCGACTGAAAGTTACAAATAATTCGCATATAGATGGCGAAAAGAGGCAGCTAGAGTTAGACCTGCTATGTCAAAAAAGGAAATCGTCGAAGTGTTTGTGCGGGTGCAAGAGCCCGAATATTATGACAGAATCATGTTGCTCGTTCGAGCAAAATTTGCTGAGATAGTCAAGGTAGGTGAGACTATCGAAGATGGATTGAGAACCGGGAAGATTGCCCGTGTTGCTACATCGCCCGGATCTTCGGGCTTGTTGAAGAAGAAAAGAGAAGATGTTTCCTCTATCTCTTGTGAGGGGATGAAAACCCCAAGGAAGTCCTCGTCGTACCAAGGTCGATCTCGACCTTCACAAAGATCATACCCATCTTGTTATGCGCAAGCTGATTATCAAGCTCCCCCCCCAGTTACAAAAATACCCCTCCTCCAGTTACCAAAATACCCCTCCTCCCAGTTATCAAAATACTCCCCCTCTTATCTACCAAACTCCCCCTTCGATTTATCAGACTCCGTCTCGCCACTACCGAAACGTTGCTCCCAATTGCGCCAACGTTCAAACAAATTATCAAACTCCTCCTCCAATGTACCAAACCCCAGCTCCACAATACCAAAATAATCCTTCCACTTACCAAGCTCCACAACCAAATTACCCAACAAATTCCTATCCCAGATACCAAGCTCCTCGCCCAAACACCACAAATTATCGTCAGATGCCTCATTCCCAACAAGGTAACTACGACTCCCATCCGAGATTTGAGAAAAGACCAGCCCGTAACTTCACTCCCCTCATTGAGAGTCGAACTCGGCTTTTTGAGCGATTGACCGCTGCAGAATTTATTCATCCAGTAGGTCCCAAGCCGTTTGACACCAGTTCAAAGTTTTACAGGCCTGATCAGAGGTACGTGTATCACTCCAACAGTGTTGGACATGACACCGAGGACTCTATCAACTTGAAGCATAAGATTCAGGACTTGATTGACCAGAATGTGGTTTCTCTACAAGCAGTTGCACCCAACGTCAACCGTAATCCTTTGCCAAATCATGGAGGTGTCACTGTTAATATGATAGAGACAGATGACGATTGGTGCGTAACAAAGGCGATAGTTTCAGTCGTTCCTGACGAATTGGAAAGGGCTGTGGCCTCATTAAGCATCAGAGAGAAAAAAGAGTTTGTGATTCAGACACCCAAAAAGTTGTTTCCTTGGTGCCACGAGAAATTCTTACTCGACCAAAGTTTGTGATCGAGACAGCTGTTACCCAGGGTATGACCAGATCCGACCGGTGCTACACACCAGAGGAGTTAGCCTAGGGAGCGCAGAAGAAAGATCAGTCCAAAAGACCGATTAGTGAAGCCGAAGCTGAGGAGTTCTGGAGGAAGATGCAGCCGAAGGACTATTCTACTGTGAAATATCTAGAGAAGATACCGACTCAGATCTCTGTATGGGCATTGTTGATGAGTTCACAAATGCATAGGCAAGCACTGATGAGGGCTTTGGATGACACGTATGTGCCTGTGGGTACTAACAACGACAATCTAGCGGCCATGATAAACCAGGTCATTCGGGGACATCAAATCAGCTTTTATGATGAAGAGTTACCCTCTGAAGGCAAGATGCACAACAAAGCTCTGCATGTCACCATAAAATGCTGAAATAAAATGATAAATGGTGTGTTGGTCGACGATGGGTCCGGTCTCAACAACTGCCCACTTTCAACTCTCAGGCAGCTGAAATCTGACTTGAGAAAGCTTCACCAGAATCAAGTCAAGGTGAGGGCTTTGGATGGGGTGCAAAGAGACACATTGGGTGCGGTAAACTTGGATATTCAGATGGGTCCTGCAGATCTTAATGTGGAGTTCCAGGTGTTGGATATCAACACCAGTTATAATTTCCTTCTGGGAAGACCGTTTATCCACATGGCTGGGGCTGTGCCGTCTAACCTTCACCAACTAATGAACTTTGTTTGGAAGGACCAGAAATTGGTCATTTATGGTGAAGGGATCCATTCCAATGGGTATGCACCGATCATTGATGATGTCTCTTGAGGTTGTGATTTCTATACGGTGGAGCTGGTAAATGCCACCGGTGATGACTTGGCTCCACAGCTTCCTATGCCTGCCGTGTACAAGATGATTGCTACTGTCATGCTCCGGAATGGTTTCGAACTAGGTTTCGGGTTGGTAAAGCATTGTCAAGTAATTATCAAGCCTATCCAAATTCCCACCAAAGGAGTAAAGTTTGGTTTAGGATATGTCCCAACTGATGACGAAGCAGAGATGAAGAACAAGAGCATTGATCAAGTATTGACCAGGCCAATTCCTCATCTGTACCAGTTATTTCCAGTGCGGAAATATGCCATCGACAACGGTTTGGGGGAAGGAATCTCGGGCCTTTTTAAGGAGATTGATGCGGTCAGCGAAGAAGAAGCTGGGACATCAAACATCCGTGACGCAGAACCTGAGGAGCAATTGCAGAACTGGACCTCCACACCACTCCTGATTTCCTGATCATCTGGGTAGAAAGGACATGTGTTTTTTTTTGTTTTTTAAAGTCGGTGGTAGTCCGAAAGAGGCCCGAGACCCACCCTTTATACAGTTTTACTTGTTTGAAGTTTTAAAATTCCCTTGTGATGATTAAAAAGGCAAAATGACCCTTGGTCGGGGCCAAAGTTTGTTCTGGTTTTTCAATTTAAATGAAAGCCTTTTTTACCTAAAATTTGCTTGCTTATCTGCTTATATTTTATTTTCCTAACTTTGTTTGTTTATAATTTCAGTAATATTAATTTAAAACATGCCAATGTCATGTCATGTCATGAACCAAGTGAACGAAATGAGGCAGGTGATGATGAGTGCGAGGAACATGAAGAAGAAAATGAGGTACCCGAACATGTTGCCGAAGAGTTTCGACAATTTGAAAATCAACACAAGCCAAATTTAGAGGAAACTGAAACTGTGAATCTCGGAGATGAAGAATGTGTTAAAGAAGTAAGAATCAGTGTCCATCCGATTGAAGCTCAGAGAAGAGACCTGGTTCGTTTGCTCAGAGAGTGCATTGATGTATTTGCCTGGTCTTACAGAGATATGGCAGGATTGAGTACGAATATGGTATCCCATAAATTGCCGATTACCCAGATTTCAGTCTAGTAAAACAAAAGACTCGGAAGTTCAAGCCTGAATTGAGTTTAAAGATCAAAGAGGAGATTACCAAACGGATCTAGTCTCAAGTAGTGGAGGTGACGCAATATCCAACTTGGTTAGCCAACGTTGTTCCGGTTGCCAAGAAAGATGAAAAAACCAGAATTTGTGTTGATTACAGAGATCTCAACAAAGCTAGTCCGAAAGATAATTTTCCATTGCCAAACATTCACATTCTCATTGATAACTGTGCTAAGCATGAGATGCAGTCACTTGTGGATTGTTATGCAGATTATCATCAGATCCTGATGGATAAAGAAGATGCAGAAAAGATAGATTTCATTACGCCTTGGGGTGTATATCATTATCGGGTGATGCCTTTTGTTCTCAAGAATGCTGGTGCCACTTACATGAGGGCAATGACAACCATCTTCCATGATATGATTCACAAAGAGATCGAGGTGTATGTAGATGATGTCTTAATCAAGTCCCGCGAGAGTTCAGATCACTTGACTCACTTGAGGAAATTCTTCGATCGTTTACGCCGATACAATTTGAAGTTAAATCCCGCCAAGTGTTCTTTTGGAGTGCCAGCTGGCAAGCAGTTGGGATTTATAGTCAGCAGAAGGGGCATTGAGCTTGACCCTTCCAAGATCAAGGCAATCCAGGAATTACCTCCTCCGAGGACCAAGAAAGAGGTGATGAGTTTTTTGGGAAGGTTGAACTACATCAGTCGATTTATAGCTCAATCCACCGTGGTGTGCGAGCCAATATTCAAGTTGTTGAAAAAGGATGTCTCGACCAAGTGGATCGGAGAATGTCAAACTGCTTTTGATGCCATCAAGAACTATTTGTCCAACCCACCAGTGTTGGTCCCTCAATGAGAAGGGAGTCCGTTATTGCTATATTTGTCGGTCTCGGATAACACATTGGAATGCGTGCTTGGTCAACATGATGAGACTGGGACAAAAGAGCAAGCCATTTATTACTTGAGCAAAAATTTCACTCTATATGAGACGCGTTACACTCTTTTGGAGAGAACATGTTGTGCCTTAACTTGGATCACTCAAAAGTTGAGACATTATCTGTCTTCTTATACCACATACCTTATTTCCAGGATGGACCCGTTGAAGTATATTTTCCAGAAAGCAATGCCGACCGGGAAGTTGGCTAAATGACAAATGCTCTTGAGCGAGTTTGACATTGTGTATGTGACCCAGAAGGCGATAAAAGCACAAGCCTTGGCTGATCACCTTGCGGAGAATCCAGTTGACGAAGAGTATGAACCGCTCAAGACTTATTTTCCCAATGAAGAAGTTTCGTTTGTGGGTGAAGATATTCCTGAAGCATACCCTGGTTGGAGAGTACTCTTTGATGGAGCGGCGAATCACCAAGGGAAAGGTATCAGAGCGGTCTTAATATTAGAGTCCGGTCAACACTATCCTATGGCGGCTAAACTCTGATTTAATTGCACGAACAACATGGCTGAGTATGAAGCTTGTATCCTCGGTTTGAAGATGGCCATCGACATGAATGTTCATGAGTTGTTGGTTATTGGAGATTCTGATCTGCTGATTCACCAAGTTCAAGGAGAATGGGCTGTGAAGAACCCAAAGATCACACCATACGTGCAGTATATACAGAAGTTGTGCAAAAGGTTCCGCAAGATTGAGTTCAGACACACTCCCCGGACACAGAATGAGTTGGACGAAGCTCTCGCCACCATTGCCTCGATGATTAAACATCCAGATACAAGTTATATTGATCCCTTGGATATAAAAGTAAAAGAGCAGCATGTACATTGTTCGCATGTTGAAGCAGAACCATATTTTTTGCCTTGGTATTTTGACATCAAGAAGTATTTAGAGATCGGGACTTATCCCGAGAATGCAACGTTCAACTAGAAGAAGTCGATACGTCGTATGGCCCTCAATTTCTTTGCAAGTGGGGAAATCATTTATAGGAGGACTCCAGATTTAGGTCTTCTCAGATGTGTTGATGCTAGTGAAGCTGCAAAGCTTCTGGAACAAATATATGCAGGAGTTTGTGGTACTCACATGAATGGGCTCACTTTGGCGAGGAAGATCCTACGAGCCGGTTATTTTTGGGATGACTATTGCAAGTTTGTGCAGAAATGTCATAAATGTCAAGTGCATGATGATTTAATTCGAGTGCTTGGGGCATGAATGTCATTGGTCCAATACAGCCAGGCGCCTCTAACAGACACAGATTCATTTTGGTTTCCATTGACTACTTCACCAAGTGGGTGGAAGCAGCTTCGTACAAGTCGGTGACCAAGAAAGTTGTAGCTGATTTTGTTCGCAACAACTTGATATGTAGGTTTGGAGTACCAGAATCTATCATTACTGATAATGGAGCGAATCACAACAGTAATTTGATGAGAGAGATATGTGAACAATTCAAGATTACTCACCGAAACTCAACCACCTATCATCCCCTAATGAATGGAGCTGTAGAAGCTGCCAACAAGAACATAATGAAGATTTTGAGGAAAATGATTGATAATCGCAGAGGTTGGCATGAGATGATGCCGTATGCTTTGTTGGGTTATCAAATGACTGTCAGAACATCAATTGGAGCTACTCCATATTAACTAGTATATGGAACAGTAGCATTCATACCAGCAGAAGTTGAAATACCTTCATTGAGAATCATCCAAGAAACTGAATTGAGTGATGCTGAATGGGTTCGTAAGCAGATTGATCAATTAACAATGATTGATGAGAAGAGAATGGTTGATGTTTGTCATGGTCAACTGTATCAACAGAGAATGATTTGTGGTTTCCACAAGAAAGTAAGAGCTAGAATATTCGAAGTTGGTCAGTTAGTTCTCAAACGCATTTTCCCTCATCAAGATGAGTACAAAGGGAAATTTGCACCAAATTGGCAAGGACCCTACATGGTTCGCAAAGTATTATCCGGAGGTACATTGATCATATCGGAGATGGATGGCACCGAATGGCCGAAACCAATCAATTCAGATGTTGTCAAAAGATACTATGTGTGAAACTTTAGTTTGTATTTCTGTTATTTCCTTGTAATCGTTCTATTTGCTTGTAATTACTTTGTTTAAAATCTATACCTATGTAATGAACTACGTTCGACCTGAATTCTCAAAATATGAGATACGTAGGCGGCCTATATCGGCCTCGGGCATCCATTTATCTTCTTTTTTTATGTTTCCTTTGTGAATGAACTATGTTCGACCTGAATTCTTAAAATATGAGATACGTAGGCGGCCTATATCGGCCTCGATCACCCATTTATCCTTTTTTTTATGTTTCCTTTGTGTATGAACTACGTTTGACCTGAAATTTCAAGAATGAGATACGTAGGCGGCCTATGTCGGCCTCGGTCGGTTTCTTTGTAATTTTCTTATTTTTGTTAATCCTCGAGAGGGGAACTACGTTTGACCTGATTCATGCATCAACGGGATACGTAGACGCCACAAGGGCTCGGTCATATCTCCTGAAAGATTTCTATTTTTCTTTACAATAGAAACTGGGACAGAATTTTTGAAAGGGACTCAAAAATTCTCAAGAGGAAGATTTCTCCAACAATTCATGACTGAAGTTACTTTGAAATTTGCAACCGGGACAGAATTTTTGAGAGGATCTCAAAAATTCCATCATTTTTGA